>CANXYC012326901.1:0-39774 GCA_948193065.1 Aleurites moluccanus
TTGATAAGAGATGCCTTCTTTAGATCATTAAGGAACAAGAGAAAGATATGAAATAATATAGAAGTATGCAATTGATTTCTCTTGATTATATGTATGAACATGGAAATTTATGATGCTATATTATTGGTATTTATGAGTATAGGGATCTGTGAGTTCTACGGGTTTATGGTGGCCTTAAGCTTACCCTTGCCCTATGACCGTCGCACCACTGGAGTTGGGGTGTGACAATACTCATTAGAAAAACTATTTTATTATTAACTGAATAAATAATATTATATTTGAAAAAAAGGGGTGTCTTATACCAAAAGACATCCTAATTTAGTTATATTGGTTAGGGAATAAACTAATCACCTACTCAATAGTCAAATTCAAAAACTAAAACTTCCAATAAGGAATCTGAAATGATTAAAGATGATAACTAAACATTATGATCTTAAGCAACTAATAAAATATTTGAACTAATAAATTAATCAATGGTAGAGTTACAATAATAAGTTGGAATGAATTGAGAGACAATCCAATTAGAAAGCCCCACGTATGCGTGAAATGATTTTATATTATTCAAGCTAAAACATGGAGCTACATGATTGGTCCTTGATTAACATTTCTCCTACCATAGTGAAGAAGCAATAATAATTCTCTGTGGCAATATCATAATAAGAGTAGACATCATGTCTTTATCTATAGCGTCACATGTTAACAATCACAACCCACCAATGCCAATTCCAAGAGGATTTTGATGAATTTATATATGTGAAAACAAGAGTTTTCCACCCTTATGCCTCCTTTTCTTTGGGTTTCTTAAATTTTTTCAACTTTCTTTAGAGGTTTTCTTTTTTTTTTTTCTTGGGTTTTCTTTATTTCTTGAGTTATGGTGATGGGAGATTCATATGATGAAGAGTGTGATTATCTATTTAAAGCAGTTCTAATTGGGGATTCAGCTGTTGGGAAATCAAATCTTCTATCAAGATTTTCAAGGAATGAATTTAGATTAGATTCAAAACCAACTATTGGAGTTGAATTTGCTTACAGAAATATAAGAGTTGGTGATAAGCTCATCAAAGCTCAAATATGGGACACTGCTGGCCAAGAAAGGTATGCTTGTGTATGTATATACTTCTTATTTCGATCATATAATAATTATCTATCTTTTGATTTAGATTTTGGATATGAGTATATAAATTAGTATTGAAGTTAGCCAAAGTACTGAAGTAGGCCATATAAAAGAAAGGATATATAAATCATTTATTTTTGTTAATTGGGTCATTAAAATTTATTAATTATTTTATTTTATTTTTAGATATTTATAGAAAAGCCTATTATCTTCTTCTCTATCTAATTTTTATATAAATTAAAATTTTCCATTTTTGGTTAATAATTTTTAGAGTTTATAATATAAAATAATATATATATATAATAATGCGTAGTAATAGATTTTTAGAGTTTTTTTATGACCAAAACCATAGACTAGCTATAGGTTTCATTTGATTCCCATAATAAAATAAACAAACAAGAATGGAACCATGAAATGCCAATTTTTCACTTGTGCATGAAATTTTTATTCCACCAATTTTTGTTTTGAAATATATTTTATTTAATAATAATAATTATTTAATTTAATTTTTTTAATCATTATTAACACTTCTACACTTAGTTTAGTGAAATATATTATATTTCTAGTTGTTCCCATTATATATTTATATATATAAATTAGTTGTTGATTTAACAAGAAACTTGAGTTTTAGATCCAAATATTTAAAAAATAGTTATTTTAAATAATAATAATAATTTTTAAAAAAATAATAATAATAAGTCAATATATATATATAATTCCATGAATCTTATAAAAGCAATCAATCTATATAATTTATTCTATTTGATATTATATCTCTTATTTTATATTTTTTTTGTGATAATTGATTGAAAAAACACTTTGAAAATCAATAAGCTTGTACTTGTTTTGCATTAATGCTTAATTAATTGTGTTATTTATTAATGTAATTAATTTGTAGGGTTAGTGTTTTGTAAGCCCCAGCTGTATATGGGCAGCTTTACCATCTTTAGTTATCCAATAATTTTATGACACTAATACTCATTTGTGATCTTTAATGATCTCCATTAAAATGGCTTCAATTTAATTGCAAAGTTAAAGCTAAAACTTTGAGACGCATGTAGTTTTAGATATTTTCATATTTATAATATTTAGTATATAATTGAAATTTTTGTCTATTTTATTATTATGTTCAAATTTATAATTATATGAATATATAATAATTTTGTTAAAAAAAATGCTAATGAAATTAAGGAAAGGAAAAGTTTATTCCACTTAATGTAGGGACATAAAAAAAATATACATATAAAAAACATCCTTTTGATTAATGCTTTGATTATAAAAAAAGTAGTGAAAATGATTAAAAGTATTTTCACTTAGAAGCCTTTTCTTCTTTTTTCATGGGTTAGGTCCATTTTGGAACATGCCCTTGCCACTTCATCATCAACAAAAATAAGGCCTAATTTTAATTTAGAAAAGGGAATATGCAGATATAAAATTAAAAAAATTAATTTTAAATAAGTCGAGAATTAAAATTTTTATATAAATATAAAAATTTGCAGAAAATTAATATTGATTGGATCAAAATTATATAAAAAATATAATTTGAATGTGTCAGGTGAAATTTTTTCTATAAATTATAAATTTTTTTTGTTGGAGTGTCTAAATCTGGACATTATTCCATTCTGACAATATGAGTTGGAAATTTACGACTTAATTATTTATAAAATTATATATATCCAATTATTTATTATTATTATTTTTTTCATGGAACATGTAAATGGATAATCAATTAATTTGTTAGTTATATAATAATGTGTGGAAATAGCAAAAAATTATAGTTAATTAGTTATTTTTTTAATTGTAACTAATTTTTATTTATTTTGTCAATATTATTGTTAGGTATTTTGGTATGAAAATCTTAAGGTTTTTTTTTTTAGCTAAATATTTATGTATGGAGATTTTATATAAAGTGAACAATAATTTATTTGCAGGTTTAGAGCTATAACAAGTTCGTATTATCGGGGAGCATTAGGGGCGTTATTAGTATATGACATTACGAGAAGAGTAACATTCGATAATGTGAAGAAATGGCTGAAGGAACTAAGAGAATTTAGCAACTCAGATATGGTTGCTGTTCTTGTTGGAAATAAATCTGATTTAAGTAATTCAAGAGAAGTTGGTGAAGAAGAAGGCAAAAATCTTGCAGAGCTTGAAGATTTGTATTTCATGGAAACTTCAGCTTTGGAGAATATAAATGTTGAAGAAGCATTTTTAGAAATGATCACTAAAATCCATGAAATCACAAGTCAAAGAAGTTTAGAAGCTAAAATCATGAATGATACTAGTAAAGTTGCTTCTGCTACAATCACTATTCCTGTTGGGAAACAAACACTTAATATTGATGAAGTAACTGCTACTAAACAGTCAAGTTGTTGTTCATACTAATTAAATCATTTTTATAGATCATAAGTGAAATGATAATTTTTTTTTTAATATTTTCCTCATTTATTCTTATTAATTTTCTTTTAACCTTTACATTTTATTTATTAGTTTTATATTATTTTATCAATTTTTTTAACAAATACTCTAATAACACTCGTTAAAAAAAGTTATTTCAAACAAAATATAGTTATTTCAGACAAAAAATGAGTTGAATAAAAAAAAGAGATATTAATAGAATTGTATTTCGTAAAAATCGATGTTTTATTTTTAAATTTATTTATTTAATATTATATGAATTTTTTATTTTTAAGAGCACTCGTTAGAAAAATTATTATTTTAGATCACTAAAACTATTAGGTCTTGAGTTTGAGTATCAGTCGAAGTAATTTGGATAAAATATAATTAGGAAATAATTATTTGAAATAAAATTATGATTAGGAAGCAGACAAAAATAATTAAATTAATTTAAAAAATATTATATTTAAAAATGAGATTTTGATAATGTTGTGTTTAATAAGATAAATTTTACATTTTTCACTTATTTAAATTAATTTTAAATTTATTTATTTAGCTATTTATTAACTATTGCAATTAGGGCACTTTAGAATATTAAAATATTATTATTTTTAAATATAGACACTAAATTTTATTAATTAATTAATTAATTAAATAAATAAAATTAATCTATTAATTTATTATAATCAAATTAATTAAATAAAATTTTAATTAATTTATTTTATTAACCAATAAAATTATTTTAAAAATTATAAAAAAGTGCGAATCAAATTTTATTTTTTGTGATAAATATGAATTATGTGACGCAATTAAAATGAATTTTTTACTGTACCAAAAAATTATAATAAAAGTTCACTTCATCCCCTATTTGAAATATTATATTTTGTTAAAAAATAATTTAAATAATTTTTATTTTATCAAATTTTAGATTTAAAAGAAAATAATTTATAAAATTTAATTTTTAAATATAAAAAAAAAATTCAAAGGAGCGCTTAGAGTTCGATTATCACTATTCACCTTAAATATAAATTATATCACTCCACAAAAATTTAATTTAATTAAAACGTCAAATTATATAGAGATATATTTTAATTTTTTAAAATTTTTTAAAATTTTTTATTATTAATTAGTATTAAATAAAATAATTAATAAAATTTAATTCATAATTTTATTATAATAATTCAATTTAATTCTATTATTAGAATTAAATTAATTTTAAATTTTTTTATGACAGTAACAATAACCAGTGACGACTACCGAACATAAAAGATCTTAATCTCATCATCTTCGAACACTACTCCGCATCTGTCTAACTGATTTCCTATTGACTATTTAGGAGGTTAAAAGTAAGATTCTATAACATTAAGGATTGAAGAGTTTATTAAGACAAATTTCAGGGAGATTTTAATTATTTACCATTTCTTCATAGATTTTTTCAGGCACGTGCCGCAAATCCAACAATACACTAACCTGTGATCTTTCTTTCGTCACAGACAAATCTGAATCTTCCAACTAGAAAAAATAAATAAATAACAATAATCATAACCACGGCCAAAACCCGCGCGTATATTTCACGCTGGCACTCGCAGTGTATCTTCATCTCTCTCGTTGTTTCGTTCTTCTCTGCTACTAAGTTTCGTTCTTCTCTGCTACCAAACCTTTGTTCCTCTCTAGTTTTTGCTAAAATGCGCCATATGCGTGTTAGTATATAGCAGTGACAAATTCGGATCTTTAAATACAGAAAAAAAAAATGGCGAATTGGATCTCCTCGAAACTCAAAGTCGCGGAGACCTTCTTTGAACAGGCAAATTTCCTCCTCTTTTTTTTTTTTTTTAATTTTTGAAATTTAAGTATTATTATTATTATTATTATTGTTGTTGTTGTTGTTGTTGTTGTTTTTATTCAATTTTTGGGGATAATTAGAATTAAATTGTTAATTTATGGTGATTAATGAACGCTCAGATCGATCAACAAGCAGCAGAATCGTTGAAGAAGAACGACAGTCTGTTCGGATCTGAGGATCAGAAATTCCATGTTCCGATAAAACCAGGAACAGGTGGCGGAACGGTGTCGTTGAAGGACCAGTTAAAGAAGAAAACAAGTAATGAAACTAACAATAACAGCAATAGCAATGAATATTTAGGAAAATTGAACACTGATCCTAATATTATTATTAACATTAACAATAATGCCAGTGATTATAGCAATATTACTAGCAATGGCAATGGAAGAGGGGATAAGGAAATTGCAAATGTTCCTAAAATTTCTCCAAAACCTAAGCCTACTACACTTACTGATAGTGATTGGACTGAGCTCCTTGGTACCCATGCTACTCCTTCATCTTCATCGAATCGCAGTAATGGGTTGTCTGCGATTCGTGGGTTGAAGAAGGATGGGAGGAGACAGGGGAATTCAGACTCGAATTTGTTAGAAGGGAAAAGGAATGTCAAGAGTAGTGGTGGTGGAGTTAAGTCTAAGAAAAGATTGGATATTGCATTGGGAAATAAGTTAAATGGAAAACCAAGTGATGGGGAAGAATCTACATCTTCTGCTAGGTCTTCTAGTGTTGAGTTGCAGAGTGATGGTAAGGTTTTGGATAGGGAAAAGCTGGATCATAAGGATACTGGTGTTAATTTGATAGTAAGACAGAACAACAAGGGGAATGACAGAAATGGTGTGTTTTTTGAATCTAAGGATACGGCTGAGGAGGATGTTTTGCAAATGGAAAATAAGAGTCGTCCTTTGGAAATATCAGAGAAAGCTAGTGGGGTATCTGATGTGAAGAAGGGAGTGGGCAATGTTTACGATAGGTGGAGAAGTACTGTGAAGGGGAAGCATCGGTCTGGTGATGCATCTATAAGTACTGTCTCTGATGATTTGAAGAAAGGTTCTTCAATAAGTGACGGAGGATCTGATTCAGATAGTGATTCAGCTTCAACATCTGATTCTGAGAGTGAACGAGATAGAGAGATGAGGGAGAAGATATTGGCAGAGAAAGCAGCAGCTAAAGCTGTGGAGGTTATCAAAGAGCGGGAGAATATGGTTGCCAGGTTGGAAGGGGAGAAAGAGAGCTTGGAGAAAATACTTGAAGAACGAGCAAAACAGCAAGCCCAGGAGGTAATATTTTTTTGTTTAGAGACTTCCTACTATGTCATTCTAGTAATTTGTGTGTTCTGTTTATTGCTTCTTTAATTTATCATGTTTCATCCTGACTTGCAAAAGTAAATATTGTGAATCTGTGTCTTTGCTTATGTGCTTGACCTTAACCAAGAACCGTTTTGGTAATACTTTTACACATTTACTTGATATGGAACTGCAAATGTAAGAGCATTGCAGGAGGAATTAGGATGCACAAAAATAAGAGCCCCTTTCTACTTGTTTATAAGGAAAAAGAATCTTCTACCTGTCTCCTGTGCAGATTTTACCGGGCAATCTTATGAAAGAGCCTTTTATTGAGCCATTTCCTAAGGTATTTATGTGTCATGTTCCTTTATTTGGGGTATTGGGTGTGAGGGAGGTGGGGACATGACAATTGTCATTTGGAAGGACATTGAGATATGTTGGAGAGACGAGAAAAGGGATGCCAACATGCTCCACTTGATGAGAGTGAGAAACAATTTTTAAAAGCACCAAATGGAAAGAGAATAATTTTGTTCAAATAGGTGCAGGGGAGCCCAAAGTATTCCAGTTTATGTTAGAGTTACACACTTCTGGTCATGGGATTGCAAAATGGGTGATGAATTTGTTAAACCCATTTTGTCTGTTATCATTTATTTGATTGTGTTGAAAGGATTTTATGTCACTAAGAACAAATTCAAGTGGGTATTACTGTTGTCATGGCATCATGAAGGTGCTGTAAGGCCCTTCAAGTATTTTTCTTCAATCACCGTGAGTTTTTATGATACTGGAAACATTGCTGCTTGTTGGTTTATTGACAAATGATACTAGCATCCGTAGGGCAGGTGGATTCTTGAGTCATAAAACTAATGCAGTTAGTAGATATCAATCCTTGTTAGCGGTTATAAATACAGTCACCTCTAATAGAAGATTAAAACAAACATCATACAACTTATAGAAGAAAAGACAGTCCTGAGGATGATTGTGATTGGCATGCACTTGAATGGCCCACCTCCTGCTAGCATGCTCCAGTAAGTGCTGACTACCGTAGTATTATGACTGAAGAATCCTAGCCTGTTGCTGGCAATTATTTGGCATGACACCAAGCGTCAATCTCTGTTAATAACTGGAATGAGACTCACCTCCATGAGAAGATTGACATTGATACAAATAGAAGAGATTGAAATCAATACAAATAGAGAAAGTTGTTTTGATATGAGGAACTCAGGGCAAACAAATTTTACTCCATAACAATGTTTTTTTAATTTATAAACACAATATGTTAAGTTCTTTGTGAATGAAATAATATTGTATCCATCATCTTGAATGATTCACTTGCCCTGAAATACCTCGGGCATGGCATTTTAGCTTTTCTCTTAGTGCTAAACACAGCAATGAATATAATCATTATCATTATTATTAGTTGGATATTTTGCAGTTAATATGCTTTAGCTTTTAGCATATTCCCTCATCTCATTAGCATTTGTGAATAGGAACCTGATAATAATGCAGTTAATATGCTTTAGCTTTTCTGCTACATGACATTTTGGGAACTCCACCTTCTTGGTATGCAGCTGAAGGCACCTTTCACTGTTTTCTGGTTTTAGTTTTGCTATATGACACCTTTTTTTTTAATTTCTTTTATAAAATTTGAAATTCCTGAGCACAAATTATTTATTTAATCTTATCTTTTTCCTGTGTCAGGCTTCAGAGCTTCAGACAACCATGATGGAAACAATGGATGCTGTTGAGTTGGAAAAGCAGAAACATAATAATACAAGGATGGAAGCCCTTGCTCGCTTGGCTAAACTGGAGGTATATCAGCCTTTTCCTTACAATCACTTTACATTTATTTGGACTCTTAATTTTGTCCTTATCCTTTAAATATCTTTATGGAATTAAATGCAAATATTTATTGTTAATGTAGTTGTTTCTAATGGCCAGTGTGATTGCAGACTGCTAATGCTGATCTTGCCAGATCCCTTGCTACATCACAGAAGAATCTTGAAGTGGAGGTATGGCGCGAATCTGATTATACTTAGGTTCATAATCTATCATCTTCTTTCTAAATTCTTTTTGAAAGAATATTGTCTACTTGGTTGAATTACTTGCATATTATGGACTGCATTACTACAGAAGACAGTTTGCATTTGAACTTTTACCTAGATCTATTACTTCTCACAAAGTGTGTGTCCAAATAGCCCCAAGTCTCGATAGTTAGATCTCAGTCGTTCATTTGAAAACCATGGATGAGGACATGTTGATGTACTATTTCGTTGTGGGAACTCTAATTTTTTAATGAAATTTTCAATTCACTCATTGTAAAATTTTATCACTCAAGGATCAATGGATCCGAATCTCTTTATTGCATCTATTTAGAGAGGGGTTTGGAGGCTGCCCGAGGGGTTGGGGTGGGGGTGGTGGTGGGGTGGGGTGTCTGTGTGGTTTGAATATTTTGAATCAGAAGAGAAATCTATCAGTAATACAAAGTAAAAGCAATATAAAAAAAAAAAAAAAGAGAGAGAAAGCACAGGGGACATTTGGAGAAAATAAGAGGTGGGGAGGAGGTACATAATCCTCAAGAGATTTCATGGGAAAGGATTTCTGAGTTCAATGGATGAGGTTATATTTGCAAAGTTGTTGTGATGTGCTGATGAAATGCTTTCATATTTGCTGATCTATGAAGTTGCTACTTTGTGGATGAGGACTTGCACATTGCTGGCCTCTTTTGCTATGGCTCTTTGGTTGAACACGTATACATGAGTAATGTGAATTCATGTGTGTGCTTGTTAGTACATGTCTGTGCGCATGTTTGTGTACTCTATGTATGCATCATAAGCTTATTTATTTGTGCATTTCTTGTGAACCAGATTAATTGGGTTGCAGAACTTCGACAACAATTTGAGTTAAAAGAAGTGGCTCATGAAGGTGTGTTATCCTGGATTTTGATCTTTGTCACTTGAATGAATATGGAAATGACATTTTTTCTTCTCTCTTTTCTTTTATCTAGTTATAGCAGATGATAGTCTGTGCTTCCAAAAGAACTTGAATATGGTGTATTTATGTTCCAGAGCCGCCTGTGTTTTTTCACTATGAACAAGAAAAATATAACCACATTGCAAAGTCTAGCCTTTTTGCTTTTGATGGGACTTAGGAGCATAGGAACCCAAAATACAAAACTCCCCATAATTTAAAAATGCCGATAGGCCAAGAAAACTATATTGTACTGAGGTGTTTCCCTGTGGCCCACCACCTATCTGCTGATGGACATGAATGAAAGCTTAGATTAGCTATCCTGGGGCATTTCACACCTGGAAGGTTTGCCCCTTTATGGGTAATCCCTCTGCTCCGTCTCTTCCAAAACTCTCACCCAGTCCTTGAAATGTACAGTATCCTCTCTCAATATGAGCCAAAAACTGAACACTTTCGCTTAAGAATTTGATCTTGGTAAGGCCCAAAGCACTTCAAATGATACTAATTATGTTCTGGCCTTCTCTAGCCACTGAGCAGTAAAGCAGTGGATGACTATCAGATTCACCTTTACCACATATTGCACCAGCTCTAATTAATTTCTTCACAGATATTTACGTCAAAATATTGGAAAGCAGTAGTCTGCACAAAAAAGAATCTCTTGTAGAAACTCTAGTTGCCATGCACTTTTCCATATAAACGTGGTTCGAATGGCCACCAAATCCAAGGTGTTAGGTTCACTAATTGTGAGATAAAAGCCAGTTAAGTTCTGAGATAAAGAAGGTACTTGGTTTGAATATGCCCTCTGAAGGCTTTCATATTTTGAGAAGAGTTTAGAGGTTTCTGATGGAGAAATTTCTACTGAGCAAGTAGTTTCTTCCAAACTAAAACTTGTTAGAGAACTTTTGCCTTCTTGCTTTGCCTCTGTGCCTCCTATTTTTTCTTCATTTTTCTTTTTTGAGTCAAGGGCTTAGAACAGAACAAGCAAATGATTTTTACTTGAAAAGCTTGCACATTTAGATTTTAATGATATATACTGGTACTAATGATTTTTACTTGAAAATTGACCCCAGGCTGGCAGCCACTAATATAGTCATACCATAAATGAATGACATTCATAGATCACTTTGGCGATATGTATCATGATTAAGGTGGATGTCAGATTATGATGAAATCTATCTTGTCTCTTACAGCTTGTCATATGAGGCTCTTAAACTTGGTTTTTTCTTGTAGAACTCAGGAGGACAATCTTCAAGACTCATCAAACTGGGGCATATCTAAACCAAGTGAGTTATGCTTTTCCTATGACCATATTGGTGCATAAACAGGGGCAATAAGGGTGTTATAGTCCTCATAGGGGTGTATGCTTTAGCTTGCTCAGTTAGAGCTCTTGATAGCCAGCATTTCTTTGTTGGCCATGTTGTGATTATCTTTAAATTTAATTTGAAATTTTGTAGGCAGCAGCTTGTAAAGGTGTAGAATTTGAAAGAGAGATACTTGAAGCAGAGTACTCTTTTTTAACTGACAAAATTGGAAGATTGGAAGATAAGGTTAGCATGTGTTCCTGCATTTCTATACTATCAACTTGCTGCAAACAGATTTGTGAGGTCAATATATTATACAACTTACAATGTCTCCTTGGGCGCTTCAAGATTTACTTATTTGAGTATTTGTCTCTAGTGTTTTGGCTAATTTGCATTTGCATTTGAGAATAAATGATTTGAAATCAGAAAATCTATGTAGATTTGCATGTGTATGTATGAGTTTTAGATTTTTAAAATAGATACTTCATTATTCCCAAGTGCTTTAGGTGATGCAACAGGATATGGCTCTGGTTTTTGATGAATATTTAGAGCTCATCTGCCTGGCTTAACATTAGACCAGAGGGGGAAAACCAGAAGTCGAAGGGATTGTGCTGTGCCTCGTGTCTTGGAGATTGTGACATGTGAATATATGATGATTGTTTTTAGTCTTTTGGTGTACATATCCAAAATAAATAAATAAAAGTTAGTTTCTGGGTTTATATCCTGATTAAGCCTGTTTGCGTGTTGGGCCAGCCCCTGAACAGGTCTAATGCTGATCTTTTTTATAGATAGACCCTGCTAGACAATTATAACTATTAACCACATGAGAAGTAACTTTTCCCATTACCTGTGTTGCAGAAACTAGGGGGTGACATTGGTTCGGTTGGTCGGTTTGAAGAGTTGTTATCAAACCAAATCAATTTTTTCGGTTTGAAAAATTCTCAAACCAAATCAAACAATCATTGTAGCCAAACCATCGGTTTCATTACTTTTGGTTTCTCGGTTTCAAACCAAAGATTTTTTTTATAAAATCATCATTATTTTATTATAAATTTGGAAAAAAAAACCGATAAAGTATCGGTGATAAAAAAAAATCCAAAAAAAAGTGGTTGTATATAAAATAAAATCAAATATATATATATATATATATATATATATAATTTCGGTTTGGTTCGGTTTAAAACAAAAAAAAATGCTCAAACCGCAAATCAAGCCGAACTTTTGATTTCACTAATTTTCAAACCATACCAAACTAAATAATTATGAAACTATTGGTTTCAGTTTGATTTGGTCGGTTTGGCTTCCACTCTTAGCAGAAACCGTGATAATTATTTCATTGATAACTGTTAAACAACTAATTTATCTGGAGTACGTGTAAGTGATTTTCTTTTTTTACACTTAGGCAAATCCAGTGGATATGTTCTCAATTTGTGTTACTTATCTCTGAGTTTTACTTGATCTCTTTCAGGCAAAGAAGCTGGCAGCAAATATTGAAATGACAAGGAAGGATATAGAAGATCCGACAGAAGTAGAAATTGAACTCAAGCAAAGGCTGGCTCAGTTGACTGACCATTTAATTCAGAAACAAGCCCAGGTTTGTGATTCCAACATCTTTTACAATCATGCAGATTAGTAACCCAATGTTCCAACTGCAATATTTCTTTGCAACACAAAGCAAATATGGCAGGGAGCAAGAGATAGTGCTTTTTCAACTCTCTCAAAATGGAATCTATTCCAAACATAACTGATTGATGTCCCATAAATTATTAGCTATCATGGACTAACAGCGGTGCATCAGATAAATGTGTGATTCCTTTGCCTCTCATGAACAACACTTGTTTTAGGATTTCAAGACATCAAATATCAAATTACAGGAAATATTTTTTGTGCAAATACTAAAAGTTGTGTTTATATCCATTGGCCAGGTTGAGGCACTCTCCATGGAGAAGGCAACCCTTTTGTTCAGAATTGAGGTACATTCTTTCAGCATAGATTCATCAGTATCACCAAAATATAAAATTAAAAAACAAAACACTAATTGATTTTCGTGATTGGTTACTTTTGCCACAATGGATCTGCAGGCAGTTTCAAACTTGCTCGATGAGAACAGGTCGATTTCAAGGGATCTGGAATCAGGAACACGGGAGAACCCTGATTCAGAGTGGAGGCCTTTATTTGAGGGCAAAATTCGGTCAGGAAGTAAACACTTGGGACCATTGCTTCAGCAGTTGGATGCGATTTTCACCGCAGGTGCAGTGTTTGTGAGGAGAAATCCAGCTGCAAAGTTATGGTCTTTGGTTTACCTCGTGTGCCTACACTTTTGGGTTATTTACATTCTATTTTCACATTCACAAGCCACAAATGAGGGCAGATCCGGTGCTGTTATTTCCTTGGAAAACTTCAACAACACCAGTGTTTAATTTGTGCTTATGTATTTCTTTTTCATTTTCTTTTTATTATGTATACATAAATTTAGATTCCTTTTTGCCCCTGCTTTTGGAGGTTCGACAACTCCAGGGGGTGTAATTTGTGCAGTTTCTCCCTAATTAGACACCATTGGTATGGCTGTAACTATTTACATGTCAATGAGAGCAACTAATATAATCAAATTCAAAATTATTTTATTATTATGGAAAAATTTTTATTTTATTTTTCAAATCCCTAGTAATGCTCCAAAAGTCTTGTCATCAATCATCAACAGCTAGTTTCCTCAAAGATTTATTGGGAAAGATGGAAAGATGCATAATGGAATCTTAAGTAGTTTGTAACAGTCAAATCTTAGGGCTTATTATTTTAAATTCTGTGATTTAGTGATCCAAATACAATAAGAAAATACATATTTGTCTAGAATGAACAAATATACCAATGGATAGAACTGTGAGGTTTCAAGTTTGAACCCTCTCGTTATCAAAATAAGATAAATTAACATAACTATTACATAAGATTTATAATAATGCCACTATTTAAAAAATAGGAGTGGAGGAAGCAAACACTTGGTTCAACAAATCAAGTCGTGTGTGTAGGAACATCTTCAATTCCAAATAATCAAGTTCTAACTCATCTTCAATTCATTGTCGACTCCTCTCCCGCTTGTTCTATACCTTGCACAAGTGGTGAATGCCTTAGAAACATTGCAAATTGGAATCCATATGTATTAGATTTTGAAATTCATAGTAAAAAAAATGAACTAAAATATAGCATTAGCAACACGAACATTTTTTTTTTTTTTTTTAAGCATTAGGCAAAGAAAGAGGGGATCAAACCTGGTTGTATTGTCCAGATCATAGGTCTATTGTAAAAGCAGTTCCATTATAATGCTGCTAATTGGTGGCTTTATCTAGGTTTTGGTTTTGGCATAGCTTCCATTTCTAAAGATCAAATGCAATAAAGAATTTTGCAAGGGGTTGAAGCAAATGCTTTGTGGTCCACTAGTGAAGCACAGCTGACATTTCTCACTTCCTTTTACTTGGGAAACATTTAGCATATCTATGAACATGATTTATTATTCCAGTAAAGCATAAAATACTAAATACTCAAATGCTTATGCAAAAGAAGCCGAAGAAGAGATGCATGTGACTTGTAATACAGTGAATCAGTGAAGCAAATAGGATCAAATCAATGAAATATAAAAATGAAAAAAGAGCAGTCAAAATTATCCAACCAGAATAAAAAACAAAAAGAAAGAAAAAAGCAAAAGCTGAGATTCGCACATTATAGATAGATATTTAAAAAATTCTCATAAGTTTCTTCAACTGTTTCATGCTCACTATTTTAAACATATTCCCATCAGAATATAGCAAGTTTATATGAAGAATAAGCACAGGTCTCACATGCCAAGGGAATATATAAGTTTAGAAGTCTCACCATGTCCCCTCGTGTGTGAAAGATTGCGACTATAGAAAGGAAATTCAAAGAAGAAGATTGTTTTGAACCATGACGGCAAGCTCCCGTACACTACAGGGAGCAACGGAATGAGAGGGCTGAAATATGAAATGTTATGTTCAGTTTGTTTGTTCTCCAAATTTTATTCAAAATGAAATCGAGCAGAAGTGAAGATTCTGAACCTAGTTGTCCTCTTATACTCCTGGTATGCAGCCACATTGCCAAATTTCTTGTCAGCAGATTCCTGTTCTCATCCATGTTATACATTTAAGGCAATTTTAGAGATACTGGTAAACTTAGCACAGTGAAATTTGTACAAGGACAAGCAAACCTCAAGCAATGGTATGTCACTGACGAAAAGAAGCAACAGTGTGAGAAAGATTGGCCCAAGGATTACAAGCCACTCAGCACCTTCGAGGACCGGAACAGAAGCCACAAAAATTCCCCACCAGAGAAAAATCTATCAACAAACTTCAAAAAGGTTATTTTAAAAAAGTGAAATGGGAAAGATCTAATGTTTTTTACTATTCCTACAAGTAAATATGTTTAGTTTTATTATACATACACCCGCATATTTTTATTAACCTAACATTAATTTAAAATTAAAAAAAAAAACCCATAAAAATTAAGTAAAAATAAATATAAAAAAATCTAATTTTTGAAAAAATAAATAAATTTTAAGTGTATTACTCAATGTAATAGACAAGTTTTATATTATATATTGAATTATTTTAGAAATTTTCTATTATAAATACTTTTGTCAGTATTTTTTTTTTAATTTATAATAAAAATATATATTCGGTTTGAAATTTATAAATAAAAAATAATTAAATCGAATCAAATAAACAGTTTAACTATAATTATGGTTCTTCAATCCTGAAAGGATTGATTTGATTTAATAGTAATTTTCAAACTGACAAAACTGAACCGATGCTACCGCTCTGGACAGAGAGAGCAGTGGTCTCCTCTTAACGGGGCGAACAAGAGAAAGCGTTGATCTACCTCAGTGGTTATTTAGTGACCAAAAGAAATGAAGTTCCCAGTGTAAGGTATTTATGTGTTCAGTCTTGTTATTTAACATGAGGTCAGTAGTGTTTTGTATAAATTACAGTAGGATAAACGGATATTACTTCCACCTTCTGGTGAACTATAACGTGTTTGGCAATCTTAGATTTGGAATGATGCATGTGAAGCAACATATCAACGGTACTGGGCATTGGGAGGAACATAATAATGAAGGAAACATGACAGCTATAGACTTCAAAAGGGAGAGAGAAGCATAATTGGCTATTGCATCATATGCAGCAGATTTAGGATTTAAATATGGTGATCTTACCCATGTCTGTGTAACCTAATCGCTGGGAGTCTGGGACAAGTACTTCCATTCCTCCTAGATATAAAGAAGCGCTTATGCTCGTATTAATACCTCCATTTCCTTGTTGTATGTGATGGGCTTCATTTGCAAGGATAACGAACTAATCAAGATTGATATTTCTGCTACATTTTAGATCTATATTATAAATGCTAAATATAGGTTACTGACTGACCCTTTCTCTTCTACTGGTGGGATTTGTTTGTTTCCTTGAGTTCCCTCTAAATGTTAAATTAAGTTGACTTAAACAATATCTGACTTTGTCTGTTCAATATTTTCATAAAGCTTCGCGTGCATTGTGCTGAAGCTCTTGGGACACCCATTGTTGGTGATTACAAGTATGGTTGGTTTGTGCACCAGAGATGGAAGCAAATGCCTAAAGTTGATATTGAGCCGTTTTCTGGGAAACCATACAAGTTGCGAAGGCCAGAATGTCTAGATGTTCAAAAGGGAAGTGTCTTCTCGAAGGTACCCTTGTTACAATTCCATTGCAGGGAACTAGTACTTCCAACAAAATTCCTTAATGTTTTAAATAACAATCAAGAAAACCTCCACCCTGCACTCGCTGCAGAGGCAGATCTTCTTCGCTTTGTGGCATCAATGCCCAACCACATGAAAATTAGTTGGAATCTCATGTCTTCCTATCTGGTATAAGGATGCCAGTGAACTGATTTTGTTAGTTTTGTAGAGCTTGACCTATACAGTGATGTAGTCTAATTTATGTTTGTACCTACATTTGTTTTTAATTTTGTCATGTGAATTCTTGCTAGGAATTTTCCATCCTATCTTGTTTTAGAGAGAGAGAGAGATAGAGAGATAGAGAGAGTTCTTGTATCTAATCATTCCAACTGTGAATGACAGTTGACTGAATGTAGATAGCCTATCTGTTTAGTTTTATCAATTTTATTCCCAACATTTCAAGTTGATGTCAATTCACTTAAAATTGATAATCTTTGCGCTTTTTTTTTTTCTTTTTTGGTCATTAGGCCTATTATTTTTACCAGGTCTTGGTATTTGAGAATGCTCCATCTTTAAGCAGTAAATTGGCTTGTCATGACATCTAGTAGTGGGGCTCTTTCTGGAGCTATTTGGAAGAAAATGTAAGCAGGAGGATCTAAAATTGTGAAGGCATGGGCGAAGAGGTAGAACTGCTTAATGATGGATTAATTTGCAGCATTTATATATCACATAGCCCCACATAGGTGTTTTTTTGACAATTAGACTGCATTATCAATAAACTTTTAGCCAAATGATATAGAAATCATCTCCAGATCTCTAATTCGGATTCCAATTAGAGTCAAATTTATTAGTAAAACTAATTTGATTAAGAACTAATTCAATGATTGATTCTGTTGAGTCTATCTTATGCATTCACAAATCACAATTGGAGGTCTAAGAATGAAGAAGTTAAGAAAAAGAAGAGTCTATAATATTTTATAACAAATATTAGCTACATTTTTTTAGATGATAATTATATTTGCTCAAAGTGTTTGGAAAAAAAAAAAATCAAGCTGATGCAATGAAAACTTTCTCAACCTCAACAATATAGTCAAGGGTGGGAAATGGTGGAATTTGCTCACTATAACCTAAATCTGCACCATTCTCTACAAAACCTAAATTAGAAGGGACTATAACTTTCCTTTTCTCCCCAGCCTTCATAGATCTTAATACATATTCTATTCCTTCACATAGTCCCTTACTAATACTATAAGGTCTTGACCCCATTACTAGAGCCAAAGGCTTCTTGTTTCCAAATGTATCAACAAACAAACACCTGTCCATTCTCTTCAATTTGTCCTATTAGATCAATCACCACTAAATCCCCTGGCCTTAGAGAAGCACCACCACCGACTCTCAACTCAATGTACCTGCTCAAAATGCATTAGAAGAAACAATAAACATTTGGGTAGTCTCGAAAGGGACACCTAACGGTAAAAATTTTAAATTTCTGTTAAAATATCTCGAATGAAAATCTTAAATCTCTATCAAAATGTCTCAAATTTGAGACTTGGGTTAAGTAAGAATGATTTATAAGAAAATGAGAGTTAATCTTATTTGTATAACTTATCGTTTAAATTTGGATTCAATATTACCAAAAAGTAAATATTTGGATTAATTAGTGGGAAAAAAAGCAACAAATTAAGTTTTTTTTTTTTTTTTTTTAATTTACTTTAGTTTTTATTATTTCAAAATTAGTCCTAACTACATAATTCAAAGGGGATATAACATATAATGGAGAATGATAAACTGCACCTTATGCCATTAGGCAATACTACCTCTTCTTCCTTCTCAACATCTCTGTAGAACAATGAATATGGTTAGTAGCAGCGTCTTTTATATCATCAGATGATGAGATATTACGACGTACTAAACATAGCCTAATTGTTTCATAAAGTAAAATGATGAAATAGAAAAGGCAGAGGAATCAGAATTGTGACCTTGTATTTGCTTCTTGTTGGGAGACTTCAAGGCGGGTCTTAATCTGTTCAGAAACAACACCAAATGCAAGAAAGGCAGCCCAAGCCAGGCCAGCACCGATGCCGAACCGCTGAGTTAAGGTTGAAGCTATCCAATAAGTGGTTTCCACTTTGGTGGTCATAGTAGTAGTACTTTTTTTTTTTTTTTGGTTCTTGCCCTTCAATTGAGATTGGTGTTTGGCAGCTCAGATGAACTTTTACTTAGCTGTGGTGGTGGTGGTGAAGGTTGAGTTGGCGGAGGAGGTGTTTCTGATGATGATGATGATGATATTTGGTTAGTTCTTGCTAATGGGTGAGAGAGAAATGGTGGAGAGCCAAAAGTAGCCATCTTTTACGGCTATGAAGATAGTTTCTTGATTTAGAAATTAAAATGAGAGATTGAAAGAAAAATATGTAATAGTAGTAGTAGTAGTAGTAGTAGTTGATCCCCTGCCTTATCCTTGTATGCGATCAGATTTAAAATGGTCGGTTTCTTCCTAACTTTTTCTTAAGCTTTTTATTGGGTTGAAGTTCAATTCTTGTAATTTCCCTGTTTTTAAAAATTTTCTAACGGACAAAAGGGAAAAAAACTGAAAAAAGAAAAAAAAAAGAATATCTATTGTAAGAATGCATAGCCTAATTTTTAAAAAACAAAAGAATGCATAGCCTAATGAACAATGTTATTTTTCAAGAATGGGGATATAGGGTAAACAATATGCTATCATGCAATGCGGCTACCACGATAGAGCTTAACTGCTCTAAACCTGCAATTTTAGGGCACTCGAACTAGAAATATTGACTTTCTCAATTTTGATGACTTGTGACTCAGTTCACTCAACTGTGATCAAGAGCACCAAGGAAATTTCCCCACAGAAATGATGAAAAATGTTCATCATTTTTAGATCTTGTCCAGCTTGCACGTAAATCTACCACATTGCTCCTCATAGCAGCAAAGTTTTCCAATTCCTCCTTCAGTTTGACATTGCTGGGTAACAAACTGTGAGCACAAAAAACATAACATTGATTACAACAATTTCAAATGGAATTTTTTTTACAAACAAATTCACCTTGAGGTTGGCTGCACAAGAATACAAAGCAAGAAAAGGGAAACCATAGAAAAAGAATCACAATCATCTCAAATTGACTATGTACTGGGTCATGATCTTCGATCAATCTCTCATATTCTTGTTTCAAACAGTCCACAAGTTTCCTCTATATTTTGGCATTCCGATGTGCATTTTTGTCCCAGACAGTCCATAATTTCCCTACATTTTTTGGCAATCTGTTGAGCTGTAGTTCTGTTCTGTTGATAACCTGTTCTGTTAGCCTGCCTGCTCTTCTGCTTCTAGTGACAGCTGACCTTTCTCTCATCTGCCTCTTGAAGATGCAATTGGTCTCGACACGTGTGCCCCAATTATAGGCTTCTGTAATGGTTTCAAAGCAGCCATGATCTCGGCAAATGTTGGCCTCAATTTTGGATCCCTGCAATTTAAAGAGGCCAAAAGTCAAATTCTATATCAACCTGCCCATCTAAACATAAGATGCAATTAACACATTCTACGAATGGAGTATGCAAAGTGCAAAACAAAATAAACTCCATACAATACTAGTTAATGCATGCAAGTGACCACAATTCTATATGATGTGCATTCTGCTAGTTATATCAATTCCTTCATGCACAAAAGAAAAAAAGAACAAGTTCTTTTGCAGCTGTGAGGGAAATTTGAAGATCCTATGCTACATTCTTGATGTGTCAGATTTCAACTTTTTTCCTTTTCAGAAAACAAACAAAGAAAAGAATTTAATGTTTAAGTTTGAAAGGGAAGGAAAGAGTTCATCAACAAAAGAAGAGAGAAGACAGTGGCAGGCTCCACGCTTTTAGGGTCCTAAGACTAGTAGAAACAAACCAGATCACCTGCAAGGTACAAAAATATACCCCTTGGTAACAGTTATTAAACAAACATGGGGGAAAAAGAGGTAAGAAGAGTAAACAGATTCTAGAGAATGAATGGTGCCTAGAACTGGCACTGACAGAGCATGTATCCAGCTTACATATATAGAATTTTGAACTACCACTATATTTTTGTGAGGAGCCAGTTGAAATGGTCAGACTGTGAACCAGAGCTCTAACAGACAATAATATTAAAAGTCGAGCTATAACTTAAATTGCGTTTCAATATTCAAGCCAAACTGAACTGGAAAAAGCATATGAACTAACAACTACAATACATCAGCAACAGAAAAATGCCTTTCCATCTGGACAATGAATAACCTCCTCATCATGTGATACCTTGAAGTAAGAGTTAAAGTAGTGGTCAAACTGATTTCATCTAACGTAATTCCTCATATCACATAGTGGTATAGTTTGAGGACACCGCCTAGACATAAGCAATGCCACGTCTGATGAACAAGTCA
Organism: Aleurites moluccanus; assembly: GCA_948193065.1. NCBI lineage: Eukaryota > Viridiplantae > Streptophyta > Magnoliopsida > Malpighiales > Euphorbiaceae > Aleurites > Aleurites moluccanus. Next base: position 21,028 of record CANXYC012326901.1, read on the forward strand.
GGATTCTATGGACATGCTCGCTTGTATAATTGTGAAATTACCGTAAATAACATCTAGTGACATGTGCTTTAACTTTTCCTCTTTTTTTCCTTTGTTTTTACCGTAAATAACATCTAGTGACGCGTGCTTTAACTTTTCCACTTTTTTTCCTTTGTTTTTTCTTCTTTATTTGGTTCAAATTATCATAAAAAAATTCCCCTAAACCAAGTGGAATGGAGGAAACAGATCCGTATTAGACTAACTAGTTTGGGGTCAAAACTTATTTTAGTTAAACTGTTGTGATAAATTGAATTGACTTGGAGGAAATAACAACCCTTGTTATTTGATAAATAACAACCCTAGTTGATATAAAAGGTAGGGTTCAAAATTGAAAAAATGTTTACTGAACTAAGAAAGCATTGACAAGAGGCAAGCATACAATCATCATATTATTTTGCATGTGTATGTACAATAACACTTTTCTTAACCCATCTAAAAAGGCAAAACTATCATAATTCTAATTCACCTCCACAGTTTAAAGAGATGAAAAACTTGAATAGCTTGATTTGATAAGTTCAAACAAATCCGATGCATTTATGTTTAGATTTCAAGCAATGCTTTCAGAGCCTCGTTGCCAAGAAGGTGATCAGTTATTGATGTTATTGAAATTTCCATGGGATACACACACTGCAATTTAAAACCTATATCATCATTTTGGGAAAGAAGATAAAATAACTAAAAGTCTGAAAGATTAGATGAAGTTCACAGGATAATGCCAGGGTGATGAACAGAACATGCAGATATTTGGTGAATTTTCTGTAAGTTAAAAATATGCAGAGGAACACAATTTGCAGGATAACTAAAAGGATATGAATCCAAAAACAAAGAGAAAAGCAAAGTAAAATAAAACAAACTAACAAAACTGCATAAACTCACAAAAGGAAACCCACAAGCATTTGCTACTATATGTCCTGTTGAGATGTAAGTTCCATTGCCATGATAGCTATAGCATCAAGTGCAGTACATACCTATTCTCATATAAGGTAAGGCAACCACAACCAGTAATATTTGGCAAAAGCTACAGTGTCAAAATTTAAAATACACATCCAAAATATTCAGCATAAAAGACTAAATACTCACGTCTGCCAGCACTTCCTAATAATGTCGGCAATGGCAGGATCCATATCTTCTGGAATGTCAAGACGCCGTTGTTGAAATCCAACGGCACCAACAACTTGCATTTGGTTCATTCCGCCCCATGGTTGCTGCAATGTACAGAGTTCCCATAGTATAACCCCAAAACTATAAACATCACACCTGCATACAGATTCTCACTTTATATTAATAATATTGAAATATTTACCAAGGGTCCAAAAAGAAATATTAAGAAGTGGGAAATAAAATTGCATACTTTTCATCTGAAGGTTCATTTCTTAGCACTTCTGGGGCCATCCACTCAGCCTGAAGGACAACAGTAACTTTCAGACTTCAGAGTAATGATTAAGACTCAACATCCCAAGCAAATGGTAGAAATCCAAAATTATAACAGAAGGACTAAACACTGGCACAGCTTACCGTCCCTGCTGTTGACCTTGAAGAAAGAAATGTGCTATGCTTCATTCGTGATAGCCCAAAATCACATACCTAATAACAAGCAAAAAATTTCATATCATTCTGGATAGAATTGGGGGTCCCAAGATGACATCTCAAAAGTATAAGAGACTCTGACAAGATAAAACGTACCTTCACTACCCAGTTCTTATCAACTAGAAGATTTGGGGACTTCAAATCACGGTGTACTATCACTGGAGTGCAGTTGTGTAAATAATTCATTCCCCGAGCCTGAAAAGTTCAAGTAAAAAATAAAATCTCTAATGAATTCAAAAGATAGAAGATTTGTGCCAATCAATATTTGAACAAGGCAAGAATATGAAATCATACAGCATCAAGGGCCATCCTCAAACGCCTTCGCTCGTCTAATTGATTGTTAGCCCTGTGAATTAATCTATACAAACTACCTCTGCAAAACATACACCAGAATTTAATACTCCCAACAATGTGAAATATTTGGCAAATAAAAGTGACTACTCCCTACTGAAATATCACTATAACAATAGTGTGGATATGGAAACTTACATGAAAACGTATTTAGTAGGCTAAATTACAGCGTAAGGAAACTTACATGAGAATGTATTTAGTAGGCTAAATTACAGAGCACAAAGGAAAAGTAATAACTATGAGTTCCAAACAGATGCTAATATAAAAGAAAAACATACGAAGGTATACTGACAGGTGAGTAATTCTATAAAGAAAATCCCAAAACCTAGATTCCTCGATCATTAACATTTCAATAACTAATCATGATCTTCTAATGAAGTCCATCCCAATTGTTATAGAAGTCTCAGTATTTCTGCTACTTCCGTTCATTCTGTTAAAAGTATATTTAGGAACCAGAATATTTTGTAATAGGACAAGGGCCTCAGCTAATGGTTACACATAATACAGATTGCATTAAACTAAATGTTGAGAACAATGTTGAGAACAGAGAATAAAGTTCTCTATTTCATTGATATGTAAACTTTTGTACAATAATCAAATTTATACACAAACTAAATCCTAAATCATAAGGGAGACAGAGAAGATACAAAGGCTCTATAGGAGGAAGACAATGAGTCATAAGAAACAAATTTGGAAATGAGATGTTTAATACATGTTCTTACTCCTTTTCGGATAGCTATAGGAACATCAATATCAATAGTTATAGCTTTATAGGAGGAAGACAATGAGTCATAAGAAACAAATTTGGAAATGAGATGTTTAATACATATTCTTACTCCTTTTCGGATAGCTATAGGAACATCAATATCAATAGTTATAGGCTCAAAATCAGGATTTATAGAATCAGACTCAAGAGTTAAAGAAGACTCGCCACATGTGTTTCCAAGAACTAATTGCAAAGTTGACGTTGGATCAAGTACAACATGTGTGATGACATTATTCTTGGCCTTATGATTATATGTTTTTAAATCCGATCTATCCAGTATCCCTTTTTTTGTTATGTTTCAGAATCCAATTCACGGTTCATAGTTTTTAAAGGAGTAGGTACTAGTGCTTACTCTTCCTCCTTATACTCCCCCTGAAGGGGAACATAGGGTGAAGGAAAATACTGTTCAGATTCCCTAAAGGTAACATCCATGCTTACAAAGTATTTTCTAGAAATATAAACTTTTTTAGTGCTAGAATATCCTATAAATATACACTGCGGAGCTCGAGTATCCAACTTACTGCTAGTCTTATAATGTACAAAACACACAACTAAATACTGTAGGTGAAATAGCATATGAATTATTCCCTTTTAAGACTTCTAAAGGATTTTTGAAATTGAGACTCTTAAGAGGCATCCTATTTATAAGATATGCAACAGTTAGGACTGCATCACCCTAGTAAACCTTATAAACATTCATAGCAAACATAAAAGACTTGGCTACCTCCAATAAATACCTATTTTTCCTTTCAAATACCCCATTTTAAGCAATAGTGTTTACACAATTTATCTGATAGATAATACTCTTAGAATCTATATATGCATGAAACACACCATTCATGTATTCAATACCATTGTTGGTCCTCAAAATTTTCACTTTAGCATCAAATTGATTGTTGATCATAGCATGAAAAGATTTAAAACAAGAAAATACCTCATCTTTAATTTATATTAAGTATACCCAAGTCAACCTAGTGCAACAATCAATAAAGGTAACAAATCACCTATAACCTGACAATGAAGCAATAGAAGTAGGACCCCAAACATTAGAATGAATAGTCATAAAGGGAATTAAACTTCTATTATTACTAGGAGAATAAGATTGTCTAGTGTGCTTGGCAAATTCACAGACATCACAAAATAAAGTATCCAACTGAAAATTGTCAAATAAATTAGGATAAAATTTTTGAATTACAGAAAAAGACGGGTAGTCTAATTTCACATGCCAATGTATTATTTTCTTAAAAGCATTTCTAGAATCTACTAACACGGCTTTGGATGAAAAAAGATTCGGAGCATTCTCAAGAATATATAAACCATTACGTAGTCTACCAAATCTAATCGTCTTCCCTGTGATCAAATCCTATAAAATGCAATGAGTAGGATAGTACTCAATTTTACAATTAAAAGCATTTGTAATAGCACTGACAGATAAGAGATTAACAAGAAAAAAGGGATATGGAAAACAAAGGCTAAATTAATTGTAGAAGTACACTTTAGGGAACCTATTCCAGAAATAGAAGCTAAGGAGTCATCAGTTATACGTATAGTATCTTTGTTAGAACAAAGGGAATAGGTTAAAAAGGTGTTTTAACGAGCCTGTCATATGTCTATTTGCTCAAAAATCTATGACCCAGGAATCATCAAGTGCAGCAAGAAAATCAATACCTGATTTCACAAACTTGGAAGTGGCAACTGATGGACAAGAATCCAATTTTGATAAGAAATGCCTAAAAGTTTGTACTTCACTACAAAGACTTTCAGCCATATTTTTTCAAACAAATTATAGATAAATTTCAAGAGCAAAACTCAGAGATAGCACAGCAAATCCAAAATTCAAACAAGGATTGGGCCAACCAAACCAGCACTATAGATCAAACCAGACCGCGAAAAAATAAACCAGCAGATCAAACCACTTAGTAGCAAAAATCATGGATAGACAAAAATAACAATCAACCTCCAAGTAAAATAACATCAAAGACCGAAATAAAGAGCAGAATAATCGACTGAGATGGAACCGGCGACAAAATCAGGAAACCACCAGCAGGAAACAATTGACTGCTCAGGCAAATAAAACGAAACCAAATCCAGGAAGAAAAAAACCGAAGCCCAACCTAAGTTGGTGACCAGGCGAAGCTTTCTGTGCAGAACTGGAGAGGAAAAACACTGGAAAGAAACAAAACTTAGATCGGAAGATCGAAACGACATACCCAAGCACCCAGTTGGAGTCGCAACCCTTAGGCGAGCAAGTCTAGGCGAAATTTGGCAACACGCTACAGACTTGACATTTTTTTGTCGATGTTTTTCCGCAATGACGATATTTTTCTGGCGATGATTCTTCTGGCAGCCACCTATCGGTGGTTGAGTAGCTTTTCTAGGAGGATAGTGGTGATAACGCACACTTACAGGCCATTTGATCTGAATACCAACTTTATTTTCTCTTCACCGGAAAAGACGACCGGAGAAAAAATCAGACCCCTTGGGATGGTGGCTCTAATACCATGTTGAGAAGAATGTTGACAACAGAGAATAAAGTTCTCTATTTCATTGATATATAAACTTTTTTACAAGAATCAAATTTATACACAATCTAAATCCTAAACTAGGAAAGAATAATAAAGAAGAATCAATACACAATCACACAAATCATTCCTAAAATCATGCTAGGAGATCTGAAACTATTTACAAGTCAACACTACATTCATAGGAAGGTTTCAATGTCTTTCAAAATAGTTATTTTTCTGCCTCATAATACATGGACGAATCACATTGTTCCATTAATGGTAAAAATAGGGATAACAATATTTCGGCTCTCAGAACATATTGTTTGAGAAAGCAAAAGAGCAAACGGAATAAACAATATGGTAGCATACCTAGGAAGAAATTCTGTAATAATGGAAAGATTTGGGGCACGAGTTACCGCTCCCATGAAGAGAACCACATTAGGATGCCTGAGTCTTTTCATGATCCGAACCTTGCATTTCAAAATCAAAAATAAATTAGCTAGATTCAATAAAATTCTCATATTTGGAGTATATCATAATAATATGTACTAAAATTTACATCTGCAATATGTGAAGTAGGCACGTAAAGTGCAATGTGAAATTCAACTGAGCTAAGCATAATATTTAAGCAAAGAGAAAATGTTAATAATTCTAAACTGATTTGTCCAATGAGATCTGTAGAATTGAATTATCTTGTCCTAAAAATTTTACTCAAACATATTAATTTGTGGTAAATAACAATTGGAAGCAGATTTGATACATGATTTCAGCATAAAAGCAAAGTTTATTATCTTTCACATCCTAAACATGCATATGGATAACTTAAGACATATAAATGTAAAATTCTATCTGACTATTTCAATTTTTCATTTGATGGCACATCCAACAAAACCATTGACTCCTATAGTAATAGAAAATAGCCTCAATTTATTGGGTAAAGGTGTACAGTGAATCTTGGAGAGAATTCCATCTTCACCAAAGAAAAGAGGGTAATAGTCGGGGGCAAAGCATTCTATCACAAAGTTATCAAGCCAAAAGAATACACACACACACATACACACAAAGTGACATCAAAGTGAAATTTACACTGCATGCAAATTTTTTAGAAAAATATTTACACAACAATAATACCAACCCGCAACTGCTACTACGAGCATTAAGATTCAAGACATTTTTTTTGTGAGGCCATTCATCTTAATTCTTATACCAATAGATCAACCATGGTAACAGATATCCTGGATGCTTCACAATATCATATAGTTTGGAAATAGGGGCACATGATGCATGTAGCCCAGATATGACATCGCTGATAAGATAGACATAACCACAAGGTTAAGACATCTCTAACAAGCACTACCATAGGAATATCCATCTTTCTCTTGCCTTAGATAGATATAAGATAAGTCTAAGGTAGAAGAAAGAACAAAGAAGGGGCATGTACCTCACTTCTGAATTCTTCAAGTGATTCACCAGAAATCCCCTGGTCCAAGAACCTCTTCACAGCCACTTCCTATTAAAAACAAATGGCAACATGGTCAATTATTGACCTCTAAAAATTGTGAAAGAAATAGTTAGAAATATTAGCAGATATCCCATTCAGTCGGTTTATTTCATCCACGATCCATGATATAAACAAGTGTTGTAGTGTTGACTTCTGAGCCATGCATACCTAACCAACACCTTTCTTGGATTCCCATTACCAAAAACCTTCAAAAAATTCAAGAGAAACTAATTCCAGAAACATATTCCCATGATGAATTGCTGAGCATAATGATTCCATAGAAAATGTCCTTAAAAAGTTTGGGAAACAAAGGTCTTCATGTGTTTTTTAGATCTTCATATGTGTCTTCATGTGTTTTTTAGATCTTCACGTGTTTTTAGATCTTCATATGTATCTTCATGTGTTTTTTAGATCTTCATATGTTTTTGTGCCATTGAGGTAAAACATATATTAGGTTCTTCAGACTGCTACTAACAATTTTCACCGAAGTTCTTTTGATCGTATTTAAACAAATTAGACAAAACAGTCTATAGATAGTTTCTTCACTCATTTTGCAGTGAAGTAGACTAGGCTCTATGGCTAAGGACTGCCTAATACTGGGCTGAATTGTAAGGGATCCATCTCCGCTTGAAGCAAGAGGATTTTTCAAATTTAATTACATATTTTCTGGCATTCTTCATGTTGGCTAGCCATCCCCAAATCCAGAACTGGTATGTTACAAACATTAATTGACATTCTAGCTTACATATGCAGATAAAAAAAAAAAGTCATGCAAAAGTTTAATTGACATGAGAATACCCACAGTTCCATGCCAGTCTCCACGATATACCTCTCCGTATGATCCTGCAAAACAAAGGATACAGCAAAGTAATGAGATGATATCTGGGTGTGACAATTGATAGACCAGGCTACGGCCAGTACCAAGTCCAATGCGTTCACCCACAGTGATTTCCTCCCATGGAATCTCATATTCTGCAATATCAGACTTCAAGCTATCATTACCAGCTGATCTGTCAGATATTCTCTCGCCTTCTGAATTTTCCCCAGAAACATCACGTTCTTTGCCACCGCTACCACGGTCCCCACCACCCAGAGGCTCATAACCAGAACTCTCTGCATCTCCATCACTTCGTGCACACTGCTCATACTGCTTATTGACAGCTGCAGTTGTTGCAACAACAGCTGCAGCAGTAGCAGTAGCAGTGGCAGCAGCTGCTACAGGAAGTTCAAGGTTTGAGTCAGTGCTTGACTTTGCTACAGCAACAACCATAGAAGATGCAACAACAGCTGCAGCCGCAGCTGCTGCAGCAGCGACAGGAACATTTCTTGCATAACTAACAGGAGTTACTTCAGACTGCAATGGCATGGGTTGTCCAGTAGCCTCTCTCAAATCAAAAGGATGGTCGACAGCTAAAACATCCACTGGTTTAAGTTGCTCTGGTTGGTTTAAACCAGAGCTTGCTTTAGAATGCACTCTGTGATGAGGCAGAGGCGGCAAAAATCGAGCAGCACCAAGACCATCTTGATCCTTCGAATGCCAGATTTCATTTTTCTGTTTGTAGCCATCCTTATCTTCTGTAGGGGACTTGGCCTCATTAGTTGACACATCTAACTGATCAGGATAAATTTCAGAAAACAAGCTAGGGGGAGCAACAACACCACTTTCTAGTAATACATCGTGAAGTTTCTGGGCTAAATGAGGATTATCTTTGGCAGCATCAATCATGTATTGTGAAACATCTTTCACTTTCATTCTGTGAACAGCAGGAGAGCTAACACCTTCAGTCCATGAAGGAGATCTTGCATGTGCATGAGGATAATTATGCCTCTCAGGACTCTCCCGCACCAGCACCTTCTCTACATTGGAAGATTTCTTAAAATCATCCAAGGACATCTTGGATTCTTCTTCACTTTTAGTTGTGCTAGTTACATTTGCACATTCATGAAATTCGCATCTGTTATCAGACTGGTTTCCTGCAGTAGCAACATTCTTGAATCTGGATCTCTTCTCCAATGTCCCAACATCTGAATGTTCTTCAAATGAACTTGCTACTCCACTACTAGAAGAAGCTACATGAGAAGAGTCAATATCTCGAGACAAGGGACTGGAAGAAAAGAAAGACTCATCATATTCTGTACGTGATCCAGCTACATCAGAAGGAATAAGTGTGCCAGGATCTGCCATTAGATCAACGATGTATTCCCTGAAACCATGTTATCCATCACCTTAATAAATTAGTAAGTTCTTCAATGTTTTCAAATGGATTTAAAAAAATAGAGATAATTTCCCTGCTCTTAGATCCTCATGAATGACATTTGACAATTAAATGCATGCAAAACCTCATAACCAACCATAATACAAAAAGATACATGTAAACTGGCGAAGTTATCTTTTCAAGGATTCAATATAACAGGAAAAATTGGTTTCTAGAACAACATATTGAATAGCTTCATCTACATTTGAAAATAAACAATGAAAAGGAGCATTGGAGTGCAGCAGCTCACATTTGCATGATAGATCATGTTCTGAAGCAGGGCAAACAGTGAACTATATCCTAAACAAAAATCCAGCAGACTATAAAAAAATAACAAGACAGAAGGGAAATAGTCATCACCAGGAAAAGTAAAGTAATGAGTTCTAAATGCAATTACCTTCCATCATCAATCTTTACAAAATTCATTGCCACATCATCAGAACCAGTATATTGACGACCTTTTACCAGCCGGCATGGTATGCCCACACTGTCAGCCAAAACCTGCATAACCATACGAAGCAATGGATACGAGAGTGAAAAGAAATTAGTGGGGGAGAAATAAAAAGTGAGGCCAAACTCATAAAGCAACATTTAGTTCTGATAGAGTTAAGCAAATAGAAGGCTCCAGTAATCAGGTAAGCAATTGACTAAACAGGAATAATTCAATAAAAAAAAGCCACTTATCAAAAAAAATTAAAAATAATAATATGTAGAGGTAGAAAGCTGCTAAGTTTATGGATAAGTTGGTCACTAGTGAGCAGATAAACTGCTAAAAGAGTTACACGTTCTCACACCATGACTTAGTAGCAGCTGTGAAAATCCATTGTTGTTAAAAACAGTAACCACACAAGAAAGCCAATTTACTACAACTCTGACTCGAAAAATACTGACATGCAAAGCTGAATGCTTAAGATAGCATGAATCATAAATCTACACAAGAACCTGTTTTCCACCCATACAACAAGAAATGACAGAGAATGATTATTTTGGGGAAATATAAGTGGTGTTGAAGAATGGAATGAAGATGAACAACATGGAAGGACCATAAATGTGTTATGATCCTAGTTGCAAGGTATGGAACTTGGATACCCACATTGGAAGTATGGTCACTGAAAGTATGGGATTTCAATGTGGAGTTTATATGGGCTATGTGCTCTCTCAGCTTTTGAGCTAGCATCTGGGGCATGCTTCTCCCAAGGTTCATATCAATTAATATCAAAGCCAATTACCATTTCTCCCAGTCGCAATCAAGTGGTGCAGTTGGTGATGCCAGTATTGCAGTTCATCCGAGGCTAGGAAAAGCCTAGCATACAGCCAGCTCATATGGGCACCAAGACTGCAGAGTGTGGTGGGATGTCATGATCCTAGTTGCAAGGTGTGGGACTTGGATCCCACATTGATAGTATGCGATTTCAATGTAGAATTTATATGGGTTTTGGGCTTTCCAATGTTTCGAGCTAGCTTTTGGGGTGTACAGAAGTTCAAAGGCTAGAAACTAGGACTGTTGAAGGAAAAGGCTTTCAGCAGCGCCAACCACTTTCTCAAAACTTGAGTTTGCTTCGTTAATGTCATAATATTTTTATGACCAAGTTTCAAAGAACTCAATTAGGATTGCTCACCAAAAACTCATATTTTTCCTTTTAGTACTATATTATTCAGAGCGTCATAGTTATCAGGTCACTAACTGGAGTAAAACACTTCAGTGATTCAATCATTGCCAGTTCTGGAAGAAGAAAAGTGAACTTACCTTAAGGTGAGATTTTGTTTAAATGCAAGTATTGATAGTGTTGGTTGTAATCAAGTCTTGAAGAGTTTGAGATTGTATAATGTTAAACTACAAATATGTTTCCTGGGTTGTTTCTTAAATCATACTTTATAGAGAATGTTGATAGAGTTCCATCATTGCATAGACTAGGTAACCACAAGCTAACTATTAAATGTGGAGCATTAGAGATACCTGATTTTTTTAAAAAAAAAAAATGGGACAAGGTTAAAGCACTCCTGAATAGGGGGAAAACCTTGTAGGAGAGCTATGAAGAAAAAGAGGAAAGAATTAAAGTGAGATATTCCCAAGTTCCATAATTCTCAGAATTTATTAACTCAAGACTGATGTACACTTTATCATGGAGAGACTCGTTGAACTACTGCAAAGATAAACATAAAAATTGTTGTTCTTGTGGTTAACAAAAATAAAGTCACAATGTATCGATGTATATTTTTAACCCTTTTGTGTTGGATTCAATTGTTTCACTTAATCTAAATCATTGTTGATAGTTTTAGAAAACAAGTTATGTAACAGAATTTCTAGCTCCTTTTACATGTCACCCCACTTCATTACTGTGATTTTAAATTCACAACTGAAATGGAGTGGCGATTGATTTAGCAGTTACAGCCATTACACTGTAAAAGAACAGTTTTTTTTCCATTTGTCAGCAGTACCAACATTCTTCCCTTGTCATTTCACTATCCAAGTGCCCAAAGGAGATTTTCTAAACTGCTTTTCTTAGTTACAAGCCTGTTTCAAATGAAAGCTTGATTTTCCACTAGAATTCTTACTATATCATGATCTTGACTTGATTCAAAGATTATTTGCTAAATATGGTAATTTTGTTCAGATTTTTTCTTTTTAAATTTCTCATGCATTTTTATTCAATTAATAACTATTTTGGGTGATAAGAATTGATATGTTGCATGTTTTTCAGTAAATTCTTGACTATTGATTTGAGTCATCTTACTAAAATTTTAAAAAATTCATGGTAAAACCAGCTGCAATAATTACACTGTCTGTGACAGTAATGAAAGCGGAGCAAGTACCTTGAACATTAATGCACGATGACGAGCCAGTCCAATTGTAAGAGAACCAAGAGGCAAAACCATGCTACCAAGTGTTGCTGTCAAACCGTTGCTAAGACTTCGCCATGCTTTTGACATGTTATCAGGATCCCCAACTGATCCACCCATGTAATCGGAAACTAAACCAGCAAGCTTTTGTACAATATCTCTGTCTGTGGAAACCAGAGATTCAGACCTTGACTTGACGGCCATCTCTAGAGCCTTCTGTTCAAGTTTCAACAAGTTAGCATCAGCAGCCTTATTCACTAGCACCGCTTCCCAGCTGACACATTCTGAAACTGGTGTTCCTTGCAAATCAATTAGAGAAGGCATTCTTTCTGATGTAGGCTCAGTCAAAATTCCATACAGGTCATAAAAACCATCCATGATCTTGTCATCATAGCTAAGAGCATTGTAATTCTGTGAAGCATGGATAAATCTACGATATGAGATTAGTTAGAAAAGAATAAACATGAGATAAAGTAAGTTTCAGAAAAGAGAGTCAAACAAAGGAATTTTCTAGTGTACATCATATAAATGGACTGTTCAGCTCAAATTCTATATTATAAGCAAATAGAGAAGATCAGAAATTATCTAAATGAATAAATTGAATCACAGACCCTTGATTGCTTCATTTAACTGCAACTTTATGCTGAACACAACCTCTCAAGTCAAGAGACTATAGGACTTATTGACATTGTAGGTTTGAAAGAAGATATTAAATCTCATAGCAATAGAAAAGGCAAAAGTCCAAAAAAAAGTTGGTTAGTTTGCTGGGTTATTTAGGCTGAGAAAAGGCATTTAAACAAGCATAAAATTTTTGCTAGTTGATCTATAGTAACAATAGGTCAACTCTTGAAAGTTGATGATACATGCTTGTCTGCATGAACCATTTTTCCCAGTTAACATACAACTCAAAGCCACATTCTCTGATTTCCAGGACAATAGGTCATCAGATACCTTCTTCATAATGTGACCCTTATAATGTACAAGTCTTAGTACATTGAGTTTTTGTAAAATGACCACTTTAACTATAAATCATTCAGCCAAAGAGTTATCGAATAACTGAATAAAGGAGATTCTAACAGTATTGACCAAAATTGACAGTCTCTTTTTGATACTGATCTCATTAGAACTTGACCAAAAAACTTGATTTGAAATAAACAATTTCAAATACTAGAGAAGGTCCAGCAGTAGATGAGGGAACAGGAAACTATATGGTCAAGCATCAAAAACTGTCCCGTCTTTACAACCTTATTAGCTGTCCTCTAATTCTTCACTTCCAATTAAATAGCAGATTCTATCACTTATTAGCTGTTTTCACTAACTTCTCAAAAGATAAAAAATCCCAATCGCTTCCTTGTGCTTTTCTTCTTTCAAATGTGACAATCCAGATTATATAAATGGTTAAGGTCAAAATTATGACACTAGTTCTAGTTTCCAACTGGCTGAAATCAATATTACCTATCATAATATAGTGCAGAACCAGTGGGAACAAGTCACAGACTAAAACCATATGTTGACAGTTAGGTTTTTTTATTTCATTACAGGTACAAAATGTACAAGAACAAGGATCACCAAACTTGTGAGGATGGCACTGGACCCACCGCTGATTTTCCCCTCCTTGAGTATGACTCCATTTCATGCCCAAATGCCAAATTGAAAAAACGCTCAATCCCAATCTAGTTGAGGAAGGCTACATCGACCCTTCTCCTCCATTTAGCTCAATTTAGGTCATATAGTCTTGTATCTCTCATAATATCAAATTCGTCCTTTTACCCCTTCAATCCACATGAGGTCTACTTCTCTTCTTCACATCTTCAGTCATATTGCCTCTTTGCATTAGTACATCCATTATGTTAAAAGCAATCCTATTCATGCCCTAAATACCATTATGTCAAATGCAATCCCAATATGATGAAACTGTTCTAAGAAATTTATTGGCGGTATGAGAAGCATTAGTAGAACAATAAAAATGAATACGATCCAACCATGTACATTTTCCACAAACTGTATCATATATATTTCATCATATAGCAGTTGACTTAATGATTAGATTATTAAGGATTTACGCTTTCTTAGTATGCAGATTGTGAAAAACAATAGTTTGCATAGATTAGAAAGGTGAAATTGAACAGAAAAACTTACCCAGTATCTGTAAGCAACAACCTCAGCAGGAGTATTCTCAGGAGCACAAGAGCCTAAACTTATTTGCTTAACAGCCTCAATCTGAACTGCCTCAGGATCCTCTCTTGCACTCAATTCCAAAGCCAACTGAATCTGATATTCTTCCTCAATATCAGGATCCCTAGATGTAGTAGAACCCGAATCACGCCTCACAGCATCAGAAACAACGTCTAAACCACCACTACTGCTAATTGAATCAGATGGTTCTGTCTTCTCTCCTCTAGTCACATTTGAAGAAGATGGTGGACTAGGACTTTTTCTATTAGCAACAGAATTCAACCAATTAGAAATACCTGAGAAGGGTTTATGCTCATGAGACTTAGAGGGGAAAAGCCTATCAGGGGAAGAAGAAGCATCAGTAGACTTATTGCCCCTTGATGAATTAGAACCCTCTGCATCCTGTGATTGATTGGACGTGACATGGAGTTTCTTAAGAAAATTCTTCATATTATTTCACTGAGTTCTAAAGTGTTCAATGTTAAAGAAATAAAAAGCTGGCATTAAACCCCTCCATTGACTTGGACCAAGCATGAAATCTTTAAACGATGGAAATACCACCTTCAGAAATAGAAAAGTTCAACCCAAATCAAAAAGCCCCTTTTGCCTCTTTCACCCCATTGACCCCCAAATTGACCCATCAAATCCAATACCCAAAACAATCACTTCAAGCAATACCCAATACAGCTTTCACAGTATCAAGAATACTCAGATGCTTGAATTCAAAGATACCACCTTCTTTTTCCCACAAAAAACAATAATCTTACCCTTGAAGAAAACACAAAGAAACAAAATTTAAACTCGAAACACATATAATACTCTCAAGTCTCTCATGCATGCACTGTATATCACAGTCTATACCTCTAAAACCATCAATAAATGATCTTTATTGGCTTGAAAAAGAATAAAATGAATACCCAGATAGTGAAAAGATTATATCTTTTCTTTGGACGGATGGAAGAAGAAGAAGATAGAGAGCACATAGAAAAGAGAGAGCACTACTACAGGGGTTAGTTTTGGAAAAGGTTGGAGTCAGAGATGAAGTGGCCAGAGACAGCATAAGACCAACAAGTATTGAGTTTTTAATATAGAAATGGTACAAACCTGAAAAGCTAAAAAAAAAAAAAACAAGTTTGTTAAGATTAGAAGTTAATTTTTATATCAATCACTTATATTTTTAACAGCTTCCGAGTGATAAATATTGGAAAATTATTAAATAAATAACAAATTTTAAAATTTGAGCACAAATTCATATCAAAATAAGAAAAAAATTAAATCAGTCCTATTTATGATTTAAGAGGTGTTACAAAGATGATCATATAATGACACCATAGTGAGTATTTTAAAAATTATTTTTTTTATTAGTAGTTAATATTAAAAAAAATGGAAAATTTTTTATTAAAATAAACGTTTGTTTACAAGAAAAGAAGGTATTTGAATCTGAAACTTTTATAAACAATTTATGTTTCTTATTATTTAAATTTAGAATATATTTATATTTAATTAAAGTGAAATTTTTTTTAACGTTATATTACGTGGGGCAAAAAAAAAAAAAACCCACTCAGTTTTTGAGGCACAGGGATTTCACTGTCCCATAAAAAGCTTAATTCAGTGCAAACACCACCAAACAAACAAACAAACTCAGTTGCCTGGCTTCTCTCTCTAAATACACTTTCTTTTTCTTTCTTCCTCTAAAATTATACAATTTTTATTATTATTTTTTATATTTTTCTCTCGCTATCTGAGATTGGAAGTCCCCAACTTCCAAGCATGGTGGTGGTGGTGGTGATGATGATGGTGTTGGACCTTTTGGTGGTGGTGGTGGTGGCATTAGTTGGAAATTTTTGATAAGGAATGGGAATATTGAATCTGCAAGTTGAAGAGAAAGATGATGTTTTTACAAGACTCTTAAGCCTTTTAATTTTGTCGTTTTGGATTAAATTTTTATGCTTTTTTTTCATTTTCAACTAAAAATGGCAAATTTTTACTTGCAACTCATAACCCATTATTAATTATCATAACTTGCCTAGCCTTCTTTATTTTTTTTATTCATAATTAGATTAGCACATTTATTTATATTATTATTTTAAAATTAATAGTATTTTTAATTACTAAATTAATTTTTGTAAAAAATATAAGATTACGAATTATAATATAATAATTCAAAAATAAAAATATATTACAGATAAAAATTAAAATATTGATCATTAATAAATCTAAAGATTAAAAACTACTTTTTTTTTCTTTTTTTTTTTATAACTATATGCTAAAATTCAAATCTTATAATTAAAAAATAAATATTAAAAAAATAAATATTTTCCATCTGAAAAAATAAACATATTTTGATTTTCATAAAAATTAAAAAAATGATTAATTTAATTAAAATAATAAATTTTATTTAATATTTTTCATAAATATTCATTTACTTATATCAGTAAATTATTATCTTGAAAATAATTATTATTTAATTTTTTAATATTAAGTATCAAAATAATAAAGTTTTATTATTGTAATAAAAATACTTAAAGTGTTGTGGTTGGCTTTTGCTATTTAATAAGCCATCATCTATGATTTTTCTTTTTTATGGCACAAGGGAAAAAATATTGACTTTGAATTTTCCTTTTTTGCTCCCAAAAAGAAAAGTAAAATTTCATTAAAATAAAAGGAATTAAAATCACGTGGACATTACACTATCAAATCCATTCTTTTTCTATTAAAAAAAATAGTTTTTATTTTTTGCAAAATATTCTATATACAATACTATATCATAACAAATTTATATCTTATAATAAACTTAAATTTGAATGATATTATGAATAATTAATTTAAAATTCTTTTAAATTTATATATATAATAAAATCTGAATTTAAAAATTATATTTTTCACAAACTATTAATCTTATATGAAATTATCTCATCAATAATTTTTCTATATACATATTTAAATTATATAATATCTTTTAGTTCACTCATATATTTTTATATTAATATTCAAAATTATTAAAAAATGTAATATTTAATTTTAAAAATTAATTAATAATTTGTGTATGTTATAATATTTTTTAAAAAAAATTAATAATTTTTTTATTTAATAATACTAATACTATGTTAAGAACCGATAAGTTTCAAGTTCAAATATTTAAACAGAGTTAAATTTATTAAAATAAATAATATTTAAAAAAATATAATAATAATAATATATTCACCTTTCATTTTATTATATTGAATATTTATATATATGTAATAATAATTTTTTAAAAAAATTAAGTGGAAGCAAGAGTTGTAAGCTTCTAATGCTAGTAATTTAATGATATCTTATTATAGTTGACTGTTGATGTTATTTGATGAGTTTGTTTGTGTGTGGAAGCATCCAAACTTCCTCAATAATGAGAATGACTTTTTCATTAATTACTCTTAAATATATATATCATGAATTAAAAGTTTTTGTATATATATATATATATATATATATATATATATATATATATATATTATACCGCCTAAAACGGTTAAGAGACTGTTTGGTTGGTCAACTAAACACCTCTAATTGTCGATTGCCTATGTGCGCGTCGTCAATTAGAAAAATTTATAATGTTTGGTTGGCCAACTAAAAACTCCGATTATGGTAAAATTTCTCTTTAATCGGCAAATATCATAAGCAGCTATAAGCTGCTTTTAGCGATTAGCGATTTGGCAATCACATTTTTATACGAATCGCATATTTAGCCATCGCTTTACCAAACACCCCCTAACTCGACTTAAATAATAAATAATTGAATTATATAAATCACTTATATTCATTGTATGTTATCAATGTGGGAACTTAATTTATTCATAGCCTTGGGCTGAAATGTTATCTATATATACACATAATATTTGAAATAATTCTTACACGAGAATTCATTTCAATTCAGTTAACATTATAATTTGAGTCATGAATGTATGTTTAACATTATAATTTGAGTAGTTACTATAAAATAATTATATATATTATATTATAATTATTGATTAAATATTATTAAAATTTATTTTAAAAGTGAATCTTATATGTACTATAATTTTATATAGTTAAATATCACTTTTAAATTATTTTTTGAATAACTTTTAAAATGATTCTCTTTTTGATTAAAAAAAAAGTATTATAGTTTGAATGATAAAGACATAACAAGCTCCTCTTCTAAGGTTTGCTTCCTCTAGTTCAAATAAATAGGATTACTTTGAGTTTTTTTTTTTCCTTGAAATTCTTGAAACCTCCAAGAAAGGAAGTCTAATTATAGTGTTTGGGATTTATATATGTTGATTCTTTTTATCCATATTTGGATGAGAAAGAAAAGTAGTTGATGAGGATAAATTCATTGTATATTACTATACTTTTCATTTCTTTGTTGTCCTATTATATGATGCCCTAACCAGCTGGGAAGATGAAGATCTTCTCAGCCAGTTAAAATATGATTTTATATATATATGTAAATATACATAATAAACTTATTTTGAGGTCCTAATTAAATGATTGACTTTCTCTTTTGTCTTAGTTAATGAGAAAGACATAGTTGAAGTGATAAATTAATTTCAATTACAACCAAACTTGAAAAGGGTATATGTCTTATCTTTTAAATTGTTAAACATCACTTGTACTAAAAAAAAAAAAAAAAAAAAAAAAAAAAAAAAAAAAAAAAAAAAAAAAAAAAAAAAAAAAAAAAAAAAAAAATTATATTAATATTTATATTAA
>CANXYC012327584.1:0-23061 GCA_948193065.1 Aleurites moluccanus
TAAAAAAAAAAAACACCAACTTTACACCACTAAAAAAAAAAAACAAAAAAAAAAAAAAAAAAAAAAAAAAAAAAAAAAAAAAAAAAAAAAAAAAAAGAACAAAAGGTTAGTGATCAAATTATAAAGTTCTCTAAAGTTTAGGTAGTACATATCTTTTTCACTAACCTAGTGGCCTGAGTCAGCTTAATTTGGACACGTGGTGCTGATGTGTCATACTGAATCACCACATCTTTCTAACATGTCGGTCCACGTATGCTGATCCGATAGGATTTTTGGTTAGTAACCAACTGGTGAAAAATTTATCAAACTTTAGTAATTAGTCTGCAAAGAAAAAATAGTTAGTGATCACATTAAAACAAACATTAAAATTTGGTGACCTCTGGTATCATTTACCCAAATAAATAAATATAAAGAAAACAAGCTCGCCGCCATATCTTAAAGAATCTCCATCGATTCATTTGAAAACTCAAATTTTGCAAAAATTCAATTTAAATGAATTATCTTATACTAAATTTTATGTACGTTAAAAGATAATTTATAAATTTTAATTATTTTAATATAAAAAGATTTAAAAGTAAATATAAATTATGTTATTTTAAAATTTTTTAATTAAACTTAATTTGTAATCCAAGTACACAAATATATAATTTAATATTTTAAAATTTTAATATTATTATTTAATAAATAAATAAGAATAATGAAGAAAAATAAAATAAATTGATAATATTTTAAATAATTAGTGTATGAAAATTTAATATATTTTATTGATAAAATTGAATTGAATTAAATTTTCGAATTTTTTTTTCAAAACAAAGTCTAAGATATGTTTTAATTGTTATAAATTTTTTTTCATGTAGGATTTAATTCATAAGTTGGTAAAAAAATTGCCATAAATATACAAAATTTATCTAAATTTTCTATATTTATTGATTACATATATATACATATATAAAAGTGAATAATTCAATCTAATGGACTCTTTTAGTCTTTGATACAACTCAATGATACAAAGGAAAAAAATATGGTTGCTGCTATTATATTATTCTCATTAAGTGATTTAAAACCATGATTCCAATTAGGAAGGTATGAACATGTAATTTTGCACCTCATTTTGCATACCTAGATTTTTGCAAGTTTTGAAATAAGTACTTAATCATCGGCGGAGCAACTAGACATCTATGGACCAAACTAAACTCATGCTAGACACACATACTTTGGAGTCTTCAGAACTAAGCCAGACTAATGTTGAGCAGAATGGCATTTAGAAACATATTTGAAAGCCCTGAACAGACTAGGAAGCCCTAATTAGACTCGAAAATCCTAAGTAGGCCCGAAAAGCCTAAAATAGACCTGAAACCATCTAAAGCAGTTCTATACAGTTTAAAACAGATCCAAATCCATCCAAAAAAGATCTCGAAGGCACGAGACACTCAAAAAATAGACTCAAAACGTCCAAAACTGACTTGGAAGGCTCGAAACTATCCCGAAGACTTGAAAAGACCCTAAAACGGGCTGCCACCATCCAACCAATGAGTTGTTGCCCAGAGGACATAACGGTGCCACCTAGGCTTGGTGGCACTGCTGCCAGTCCTCTTAGGCATTCCTCCCTTTATTTTATGGCAGTTTTTTATGCTGAAATTCTATTTTTGCCCTTTCGAATCTCTATAAATAGAGGGGCCCTTTCACCATTTTCACCAGCCACTCTCTTTTTGAGAAATTATACACACTTGAGAGACTCTCTCTCTAAAACTTTCATTGAGTTTCTCTATCTAAAAATCTTATTTGGTTTTCTCTCTCCAAAATCCTCGTTGGGTTTCTCTCTCTAACTTCTCTCTTTGAGAAATTAGAGAGAATTAGGGATTTAATTTAAACTCTCTTTGAGCCATCTTTTGATTAGGATCGACTCTCTTTAAGTTTTAGAATCGACCAAGCTCTCTTTGAGCTTTTGACTTAGGGTTTTGATTCTCTTTGAATAAAAAACTGATTCCTTTGGTTCTCTTTGAACCGACACCCGTTAAACCTCCAATTAATTCTCCTTGAATTAATTGGACAACCTCAAGCTGGGATCCAAATCTTAAGGTGGAACTTCGATCAAGGAAGACCATCCGACCACTGCCGACCATACGAGCCCAAAAAAAGGTATATCATACTTTCCAAAATCATTTTTAAAGCCCAAGCAGCCCTTGGTACTGCAAAATCATTTCAAAAGTCCAAGTAGCCCTTGGCATCCTAAACCCTTCGCAATAAGGGCAAACTATACGGATTTTGATTTTCATTCAAATGGGATACGTAGTTATGCTCTTCACGAACATCAAATTCAAAACCCTAAAATCATTTTTCCCCTTAATTGCTTTAATTTTATTTTGGAGGAATTTGTGGTTAACCTAGAACCCAAATCCCATAAGGGTTAGAGCAAATATTGTCAATTATTAATACTGTAATTTAAATTCTTTTACTGCTTTTGATGCATGTTTTATAACTTTCTAATTTATTTACTGCTTTCCATATAAATACCATGCTATAAAATGCTCATCATAAAAATCATAATTTTAAGTCATACTTAATCTAAAGGCAAGTCATAATTTCTTAAATAAAAAACCTAGTTCCTGAACTCAGATCCGTTTGAAGGTCTAGTTCATTTTATCCATTGTGGAAACTAAATTGGAGCCATTTTCAGATTTTTCCTTATATTTTCCTGTTAAAATAAAATTAAGGTGGCGACTCCCCAAAACTCATTTTCAAAATAGAATTGAACTCAAAACAAGTTTCAAAACAAAAATGAAACAACTTTTTTAGTTAATTAATACATAGAACTTCAATCTGATGACGTGAGATTGAAACCCGAAAAAAAGCGTTCCAATTTTCTAAGGCGCTTGGGCGAGGCCTCATAGCTGGCGACTCCACTAGAGACTTGTCAATTTTCAAAAAATGAAAAAGAGGACTACTAATTGATTTTTGAAAAATAATTTTTTTTTAAAGGAGCTTGAAACTTGGATTTCAAATTAAATTTGACATTGCATTACATGCATCACTACATGGACTCTTTGTCCATTACTAGTTATGAAATTCAGCCTAGGTATAAGTTGCATTGATCAGTCAGCTCTCTTTGAGTATGTCGGGAGATAGTGAAAGTATCCAAACTCGTGATGAATTCTTAATCCTTTTAGGGAGGTATGCAGTACCGTTAGGTATATCACTGCTCTGTAGGACCCTGTTATCCAATCCAACCACCTAGCCTTTATGTAATTGACCTTAGAACCTGATTTCTCTTAGGGCCCATATACCATAATAAATCAAATATTATGCTCATGAAACCAATTTTCTCATGCATGCATGCACATCATGCAAAATATATGTCTATGCATAGACCATGTCCCTACAAGCTTATGGACTAAAGACTAAAGAGTCGATAGTGAAACCCTAAACAGTCTCCAACTAAAAAAACTTGAATGAAGTAAACTCTTCAAATAGTACAAACCCGACCTGTACCCTTAAACAGTGAAATATATCCACTTACCTCAAGCAGTAGAAACTTGACTTGTATCTGAAACAGTAAAACAGAACCACTTACCTCAATCCGTACAAATTCGACCTATATCCTTAAGCAGTGAAAATATCCACTTACCTCAAACCCTATAAACCTAACTTGTACCC
Organism: Aleurites moluccanus; assembly: GCA_948193065.1. NCBI lineage: Eukaryota > Viridiplantae > Streptophyta > Magnoliopsida > Malpighiales > Euphorbiaceae > Aleurites > Aleurites moluccanus. Next base: position 3,655 of record CANXYC012327584.1, read on the forward strand.
AAAATAGTGAAGCATAACCACTTATCTCAAATAGTACAAACCTGACCTATACCTAAAATAGTGAAATAAATTCACTTACCTTGAAAAGTACAAACCAGACATGTACCCGAAATAGTGAAACATATCCACTCATCTCAAATAGTATAAACCCGACGTACCCAAATAGTGAAGTTGACCCACTATCCCATTTACTTAAAAATCCTTATCCAAATAGTGAAACTGTTTCACTATCCCACTAAAACGAACCTGTGACCCGAAATCTAAATTGATGAAACCGACCTGTCAAAACCCAAATAGTGAAACTGACCTACTATCCCATTTACTCATACTAGTGAAACTGACCCACTTTCTTACCACTAAATTGACAAAACCGACCTGTTAAAACCCAAACAACTAGCCCATTTACCTGTATTAGTGAAATTGACCCACTGTCTTATTTACCCAGACCAGTGAAATTGATCTACTATTCTATTTACCTAAACAGTAAAACCAACCCACTGTCTTACTAGTAAATTGACTAGTTAAAATCCAAATAGTGAATCTAACCCACTGAATAGAAAACCATACTGAACCTATACCCAAATTGACCCATGGATCCACCCTACCAAAATTGTGAATTTGATCCACTGACTTAGAGAAATTGTTTTTCTCGAAAGTCGTTCCTAATAAACCCTGCACCTGTCTGTAGTAAAATAGATCTGTTATAGTGCAAAACAGACCTGCACTTTTTTTTTTTTTTCTATCAATAGCTCATAAATTGGTCATTTCCTTTTTTCCTTTCATGCAAAGATACCTATGGCTGAAGAAACCGACCTTGAAGCCATGAACACTTTGCTCACCACCCTTCTCAAGAGAAGGAAATTTTTTGGGCTGCTATGGAGGCCTAACAAAATATGTTCGCTGAAACCCTCAGTAAACAACCCTAGTCCATTATCCAGGAAGTCAAAGGGATGCTTGAACAAAACCCTGGAACTCCTTCACCTTCTCAAAACCTCAACCTATCTACTTCAGCTCCTCCTATTATTGACATGACTAATAATGGGAAGGCCTTTGAAAATGCCCCTGTCCACTTCACCTCTCATACCACACCAGCCCTTTTCAATTTTTTTTTTCAAGGAGGAGAAAATCCTACAATGACTGAGGCCAGAAAGTTAATGAAAAAGTTTGAGGCTATATAGAGGACCTTAAAACCTTAAGAAGCACGATGGCCTGGTAGATGTGGATGCTCTTGCCCTGTTCCCAAAAGCTAGGTTCCCATCTAAATTCAAAATGTTTGAAATGGATCATTTTGACGGCACTACTTGCCCCAAGACCCATTTGAAAATGTATGTGAGGGCAATGACTCCATTAGGGATAAACAATGAGCTCTTTGCTCAATTATTCTAGCAATCCCTAACAGGTGTTATTGTCTGATGGTTTGTAGACCTAGACATGAACTTCAAAAAGACATGGGATGATATCTGCAATGCATTTGTTAAGCAGTACCATTATAATATTGAGATGGATATCACCCAGAGGTATTTGAAAACCACCAAACAACATTAGAAGGAGTCTTCCTCCTCTTTTTTTTTACCAAATTGTGAGCAAAAGTTGTTTAGATGGTGAATAGGCCTACTAAGCAAGAGCAAATTGATATCATTGTCAAGAATCTTCTTCCTGTTTACCAAACCCATCTCTAAACACAATCCTTGCCCAACTTCAAGACCTTTATTGCCACAACTTCCAAAATGAAGTATCTAACCCATAATGGGCAAATCAAGGACGAATCCTTTAGCTCTAAATATAGAAGCAATACCAGCTACACCCTAAGCACTAACAACTCTACTAAATAGAAAAGTGGAGAAATAGTAGCCATTTTTGGCCACCGGTCCTTGAAATTGGATGGGACGTCCTTCACTGACCTGGGCCAACCTTTGAGCATGATACACAAGAAGGCTTTGAAGTCGAATTTAATCAAACCTTTATATCCTAAGGCACCCCAAAATCTTTTACCAAAATATTAGAATGAGAGCGAATATTGTGGTACCACCAAAGCACCGGTCACAAAACAGACACGTGTAAAGTTCTAAAACACCATATCCAAGATTTGGTGGATAGCGGGGTATTCTTCCTCCAAGGCCAAGACAAGGTTCAACGGCCTAACCCCTCACCTCAGCAACCAAGACCAGCTCAAGCCTAGCTAGCATAGTTTTTAGAGGAGTTCAAGCTCAACTAATCTTACATGTCTGAGATTGAGTCCGAGTCCAAGTCTATGTCAAAGTCTAAGTCCATCGAGTCTTGTTTTTTCCTCTTGCAGTATGTAATCAACCATCCTAATCCTCATTGTTAGTTTTGTATGTAATTGCGGATGATGGTTAATGAAATTTTAAGTTCTTACATGCTCATATTCTTCTTCCTTCATTTTGGTTGCTTCATATCCAATTTGATTAGAAAAAAAAAAAAAAGCAAAAAAAACAAATAGCCGAGGGCAGCTCGGTCAAGAATTAGGATTTCATAGTCCAATGGCACCATTCAAACATTTACAAAAGGAAGAAAGTCTATCTTGTCCAAGTGCAAAGAGTTGAAACACAATAGTCTGAAGTTTGTTACAGAGTCAACCCTTTGAATTGGTCATTTATAGTCGTTCTCCTTTGTGTCAAAAGTTTCTTCAGGAGTTAGAAAAGCTTCTAAGTCAGTGTCCATTCTATCAAAACAACTAATCCAACATGTCTCAATGGCATGAACCATGTGTTAGTCATACTGTCTCTTAGCTAAAGTAGTTATATGGCTAAGTTGCCTTTATACCTCAAGTAGGGGGCACGTCTCTGAAGATCGTTGTTTGGTCAAAATAGCTAAGTAAGTCAAGTCCATCGTTCGATGCAAGTTATCTAAGGTCTTCATTCCTTAAGTCAAACTGTCTAAACACTAAACCAAATAGTCTTTCAATTCGTTGACCCATGTGTCAGGCTTACTGAGCCCAAACCTTCAAAACACCACCTCGAGAGTCTAATCAATCTCTAAAAGGTAGAAATAGCTACATTTGTCCTCTCCACAAATGTTGCTACAATAGCAAATTCATAAAGTCTCCTAAAATCACACCATGTTCTCCATACAAAGAGCAATACCAAAGCAAGTCCTCAGAAGATAGTTCAGAAAGACGACCAGTCCATTACTACTCTGCATCGAATCAAAATGACTAAAGGAAATCCAAAGTTGTTGGAAAAGCTCAATCAAAATAAACCAGAATTATTTAAAGTAGAGACAGAGCCAAACCTGAGAAGGTCACGAGATCATATTCCAAACAGAAAGGAAAACTGAAAAAAAAAGCTACCTAAGTTGAAAACCCAAAAGGGCGGCTCAGAAAAAAATTAGAGCAGCTCGTCAATTTGAAAACCCGAAAAGGCGGTTTGGTCAAAAGTTAGAGCAAGAAAGAAAAAAGATTGCCAAGTTGAAAATCCGAAAGGGTGGCTCAGTAAAAAATTAGTTCAAGTAGAAAAAAAAAGGTAGACAAACAGACATAAGCATAAAAAAAATTATTATCCACAAAAAGAATCATTCTCTTACCTAGAGGATGATTGGGCCAACCGATCAGAGCCCCTCAGCTCTACAACAACTGTCCAAACTGTTAAAGGTCACAGTTTAAAATTACACCGTCAAACTCCAGGCCAAATTTAACAGTATCCTTACCTAGGTAACTTGAACCGACATGATAGGATCAACTAAGTATCAAGACAAATCTCACCATAGCTGACCTTAGCTAATCTGACATGACCAATTGAACTCCAGGCCAAGTTTGACCATTGCCCTTTCCTAGAAAAACTTAACCAACCTGACAGGAGTAATCCACATGAAGCCAAACCGACCTCAACAACCCAAGATAAATGCCTAGATCTAAACTGAGCATGATTTAAACCAATATGAAAGCATTACCCTCAATAATCCTTCATACTCAACCACGCCAAACAACCAATCTGACAACATTATGAAAATCTCATTTTAGTCAAACCAGGACCAAATAAGAAAGTTGAAATCCCTCACCCTTGAAGGCCATCAAAGTGACCAAATCACCCTCCTTCTAAAAATGGGGCATTCTGGGGCATCCTAATGCATAAAATCATACCTCATTGTGTTTTATTACACAACCTTGAATTTGCATGAACTTGCATATTTTTTGCATAAGTCATTCAGATTCGTATGAAACATATACATCTTATTTGAACAGGGGGTCTAGCATTATATCGTCTCAAAAGATAGCATCATGCATATACAACATTCATGACATCCATAAATGCATAGCATCATGCATCATCCTATATAAGTTTGGAATTAACAAGTGATAGGAAGAATAAGAAGCAAAAACTAATGATCCCTCAAACAACACTAACGAGTATCCTCCAGCCGACAAAGTCGTTTCTCTTGGATATCTATATGAAGCCAGCTCTACGAGTCATCTGGTAAGTATGACAAACTTAATATGCAAAAGACTACATAAATGAAAAAAAAAATCAGAACCATTATCAAGAAAGGTATGACTTCTTGAGCTCAAAACCTTTTCGATTACATCACATCTAGGTCTTTTCAAAAAACATTCCCTGGCAATGATGCCGACCTTTACAAAATTCTCTGGCAATGGTGCCAACCTTTCTAAAAAAATCCTAGCAATGGTGCCAACTTTATAAAATTCCTAGGCAATGGTGCCTCATTTTTAAAATTCCTGGCAACATTGCCACCTTTTCAAAAAAAAAAAAAAATCCTGGCAATGGTGCCACCTTTTTAAAAAAAAATTCCTTGGCAACGATTTCACCTTTCTAAAATTCCTAGCATTGGATCCAACCTTTGCAAAATTCTCTCGCAACGGTGCCAAGTTTTCCAAAAAAAATCTAGCAACGGTGTCACCTTTACAAAATTTCTAGGCAATGGTGCCACCTTTTCAAAAACAATCCTGGCAACGGTGTCACCTTTCCAAAATTGCCTTGCAACGATACCATCTTTACAAAATTTTATGGCAACGGTGCCACTTTTTCAAAAATCCCTGGCTACAACGACACCTTTCCAAAATTCCTAGCAACGATGCCAATCTTTGCATAAATCCCTAGCAACGGTCTCACCTTTCCAAAATTCTTGGCAATGGTGCCAACATTTCCAAAAACAATTATGACAATGATGCCACCTTTTCAAAATTCCCTGGAAACAACGTCACCTTTTAAAAAAAAAAATCCTGATAATAGTGCCACCTTTCCTAAATTCCTAGCAACGGTACCACCTTTCCAAAATTTTATAGCAACGGTGCCACCTTTTCGAAAATCCTAGCACTAGTGCAATCTTTTCAAAAATCCTAGCAATGGTGCCACCTTTTTCAAAAATTCTTGACAACGGTGCCACCTTTTCAAAAAATCTCGGCAACGGTGTCGCCTTTTCAAAAATTCCTGACAACGGTGTCACCTTTTCAAAAAATCCTTAGCAACAGTGCCACCTTTTCAAAAGTCCTGGCAATAGTGTCACCTTTTCAAAAATCACTGGCAAGGGTGCTACATTTTTCAAAAAATCCCTAGCAACGGTACCATCTTTTTAAAAATTCATGACAATAGTGTCTACTTTTTCAAAAATGCCTGGTAACAGTGCTACCTTTTAAAAAATCTCAGCAATGGTGCCATCTTTCTAAAATTCCTTAGTAACGGTGCCACTTTTTCAAAAATTCCTGGCAATGGTGCCACTTTTCAAAACTCCCTGGCAATGGTGTCATATTTTCAAAAATCCCTAGAAACAGTGTCACCTTTTCAAAACTTCCTAGCAACGATGCCACCTTTCTAAAATTCCATGGCAATGGTGCCACCTTTCTAAAATTACGTGGCAATAGTGCCACCTTTCTAAAATTACATGGTAATGGTGCCACCTTTCTAAAATTACATGGCAACAGTGCCATCTTTTCAAAATTCTCGACAACGGTGCCACTTTTTCAAAAATTCCCTAGTAAGGGTGCCATCTTTTTCAAAAAATTTAGAAACGGTGCCACCTTTTAAAAAATCCCTAGCAACGGTGCTACTTTTTTCAAAAATACCTGGCAACGATGCCACCTTTTCAAAAATTCTAGCATCAGTGCAACCTTTTCAAAAATCTCTGGCAATGGTGCAACCTTTCCAAAATTTCATGGTGATGGTACCACTTTTTCAAAAATCCCTAATAACGGTGACACCTTTTTCCAAAAATCCCTCATAATGGTGCCACCTTTTTCAAAAATATCTGGCAACGATGCCACCTTTTCAAAAAATCCATAGCAATGTTGCCATCTTTTTCAAAAAAAATTTGGCAACGGTGCCATCTTTTCAAAAATTCTTAGCAACGGTGCCATATTTTTAAAAATCCTAACAAAGGTGTCACCCTTTTAAAACTCCTTGATAACGGTGCCATCTTTTTTAAATTTTCTGGCAACGGTGCTACTCTTTCAAAATAAAATTAATTTCAGCATTCAATCTGTTTGCTTACCTCAGCGCCAATATTGGCCTTGAGGTCTATTGCCCGATCAGATTGTGGTAGTGCATGTTCACTATCATTATGATTACTTTTCAATAAAAGCAATCATGATGAGGGCAGCTGTGAACACGTGATTTTATTCCTCACTTTGTATACCTAGACTTTTGTAGGTTTTAAAGTAAGTATGCAACTGTCGGTGGAGTAACTAGGCATCCCTGGACCGTTGTGTCAGACAAAACATTATTCGACACAGACTTTGGAGTTCTCAAAACTGAACCAGACTCATATTGAGCTGAATGACATTCAAAAACAAACTCAGAAGCCTAAAATAGACCAGGAAGCCCTAATTAGACCTAAAAACCCTAAGCAAGCCTGGAAAGCCCGTAAAAGACCCAAAACTATCTAAAGCATATCTAGACAGCCCGAAATAGTCCAAAACAAATACAAAAGTTCCAAGACACTCGGAAAGCAGGCCTAGAACGTCCGAAATTAACTCGAAAGGCCCGAAATTGGCCCAAAAGACCCAAAAATGGGCTGCAACCAACCAAGCAAAGAGCTGCCGCCTAGGTCTGGTGGCACTACCGCCAGCCCTTTTGGCGGTTCCTCCCTTCTTTTCTGGTGGTTTTTTATGCTGAATTTTTTTTTTTGTCTCTTTGAACCTCTATAAATAAAGGCCCTTTCCACCATTTTCACTATCTATTCTCTTTTTGAGAAATTATACATACTTGAGAGTTTCCCTCTCTAAAACTCTCCTTGAGTTTATCTCTCTAAAAACTCTCTTTTGGTTTCTCTCTCTAAAATTCTCTTTAGGTTTCTCTCTCTAAAAATGTTCTTTGGTTTTTCTCTCTCTAACTTCTCTCTTTGAGAAATTAGGGAGAATTAGGGATTTAATTTAATCTCTCTTTGAGCCATCTTTTGATTAGGTTCGACTCTCTTTGAGTCTTAGAACCAACCAAGTTCTCTTTGAGCTATCGACTTAAGGTTTTAGTTTTCTTTGAACGAAAAACTAATTCCTTTGGTTCTCTTTGAATCGACATCTTTCAAATCCCCAATTAATTCTTCTTTAATTAGTTGGACTGCCTCGAGCTGGAATCCAAATATCAAAGTGGAACTCCGATATAGGAGGATAGTCCGACCACCACGGACCAGACGACCCGAAAGAAGGTCTAATTAGATTTTCCTAAATCATTTTTAAAGCCTAAGAAACCTTTGGCACCCCAAAATTATTTCAAAAGTCCAAGCAGTCCTTGGCATCCCAAACCCTTCGCAAGAAGTGCGAACTAAGCGGATTTTGATTCTCATTCAAATGGAATATGTAGGCATACTCTTCAATCGAGTATCAAATCCAAAACCCCAAAATTATTTTTTTTCCTTAACTATTTTAATTTCATTTTGAAGGAATTTGTGATTAATCTAGAACATATAAGGGCTAAAGTTAATATTCTCAATTATTAATATTATAATCTAATTCTTTTACTGCTTTCGATACATGTTTTATCGCTTTCTGATTTATTTATTGCTTTCCATATAAATACCATGCTGTAAACTTCTCATCATAAAATCATAATTTTAAGTTAGAGTTAATCTAAAGTCAAGTCAGAATTTCTTAAATCGAATACCTAGTCCCCAAACTTAGATTTGTTCGAAGGTCTAGTGCATTTTATCTATTGTGAAAACTAAATTGGAGTCATTTTCGGGTTTTTAGTTATATTTTTCAGTTAAAATAAAATTAAGGTGGCAATTCCCTAAAACTCATTTTCAAAACATATTTGAACTTAGAATAGATTTCAAAATAGAAATGAAACAACTTTTCAGTGAATTGATAAACAAAACTTCAAGTCGGCCAGGCATTTCGATGACGGGAGATCGAAACTCAAAAAAGAGCATTTCGATTTTCCACGGTACTCGAGCGAGGCCTCACAGAGCAAAATTAGAAAATTAATTTTGAGTGAGCTGAAAAAATTTTCTAGATAAAAAACTGAGCTTAGGTGGGCTGTGAAAATTTTTCTATGTAAAAACTTTGAGTTTGAGTGAGTCATATGAAAATTTTTCTATAAGTTAATAAGATTATTTTTTTTCTATTCTAGGATGGTTTAGGCCCATTTGAGCCTTACCTATAGCCCATTTGAGCCTTACCTATCTTGATCCCTGGTTCTAGTGTCTTCTTTGTTAAGTTTGAGGGATCTATGTGAGAGCTTATTTACATAAGTAATTGAATTCCAATTTAGGGCTATATTTGTGCCAAAATAATCAAACATTTTTGTCATTGGAAATTAGTCACTTGGTAACAGGATTAAATTTGTCACCAAATATACACATTATTTTGGAGTCATACATGACTTTTACTGAGAATGGCTAACTCTGAATCCTAGTAAATTGGTTTAACTACTATATGCATCAAACCATAAAGAAAGTACAAGAAATTGCCTTAGTCATTCATAGACTAAATGGATCATGGGAGAAGTGCTTATCAAGTATAAAATAATTGTATATTAACATTTGAGAGAGGATGATATGATCCTAGGTAGGGTCCTGTGTATATCAAGTTTTGATCTATCTTATCCAAGTCCAAGCATTCAATAAAAATTATTGAAAACATTTAAATAAGAATAATTAAGCCCAAATAAATGCTTTCCAAGCCAAACAACACTCTTATTTACTCATTTAAATGTCTTTAATGATTTTTGTTGAATGCTTGGACTTGGATAAGAACTTATGTGAACCCCAATCAACTTTATTTGAGACCTAATACCTTTATACATGAAAGGCGACTTCTTAGAAAATCAAATTAGATTTGAAACAAGAAACCTTGACCCAATAGCAACATGTGCTAGAGAACCTTGGTATAATTGGTAAACACCACAAAAGTGATTAGCTTTTATAAGTTCTAATGACTTTAACAAGAACCAAAATTGAGAGAACTCTCACAAAGTTATATTTAATCAAAGTCTGAAGTTCTCTGAATACATGAGTTTGGCTAAGTATTTATAATGAAAAACCCTAATTTAAACTTCTTAAATAAGGATAACTTTCCTAGATAAGGAAAAGCTTCCTAGATAAGGACGAGCTTCCTAGATAAGGGTAAACTTTCTAGATGAGAATAAACTTCCTATATAAGGATAAACTTCCTAAATAAAATAAAAACTAAATTCCTAAATTCATTTTAGGCATTAAGCTAATATAAAACAAGCCCAAAACTTATTAATATACTTAATTTTAATACAATTAGATAGCTTATACATATATTTCATTAAAACTAACAAATAATAATAATTCAGCCCAAATAAATAATTTCTAAGCCAAACAACCCTTTATTTGCTCATTTAAATGAATGCTTGGACTTGGATAAGATAGATCAAAATTTGATATGCACAGGACCATACCTAAGATCATATTATTTCCCCTTTCTTTAGAAGATTTGTCCTTGAATCAAGAGCTATAGTATCATTGAAGTATGAAGCTTCCTTTATAAGTGTCATTTTTTCCTTGTTGGAGAAAACTCGTCCTCTAACTTTGAAGAACTAAAGTAGTAAGAACAATACACAAGTTTGCCATTTTTGCTCTTTGATGACCTATAGCAAATGAAGTATTTGAAGAATCTAAAACTTTATTGGAGAAACATCAAAGAAATCATTAGGCAAAATAAAATTCACTATAGAACTATTCAAAAAATTTAGCATTATTTTTATTTTTGTGGAGAACTAAATCTCATTATTTTTAATTTTGTGCAGAATTAAATCATTCTTTTTTGCTACTTCATCTTTTTGCATTTCTAAATAAATCACATATTTTTCTTCCTCCAAGAGCTCTTGATGAGTTTTAAATGCTAGATTATCTTCATGAATAATAACTTCTGAAAGTTCTTTGGCAACCAAGAAGGGAGCAGAATTGGTTGTTTTAAAAATTAACAACAAATAAAAATTAATAAGGAGAGGAAGGAAGAAATATTCAACACAAGGATTTATAGTGGTTTGGAAAAAAAAAAGCCTACATCCACTCCTCAAAATCACAATTGAATATTTCACTAACCTTGATCTTTTTCAAATGTGCAAGATCAAACCTTGTGTGTTTTAGGCTCACATTAGACTTTACATTGTGTTTTTACAATAAGGCCCACACACAACTCAAAAGAATTATAAAGAGATGAGAAATAATTAACCTTTTAATTTTTATCCAACTCTCAGAAATTAATTTCTCTTCAACAATCTTGAAGATTGATAATTAATTCTCTTTACAATTAGAAAACTCAAAAATAAGCTAAAAAACTCTTAAATGCTCAATAGTGTGAATTAATGCAAGAATAGAGATTGTTCTATATCTATTAACTCCATACTAACTCCTATTAATAGTCTTGAGACAAATAGAGTTGTTTGGGTGCATTAAATGCAAAAACTCGTACTTCCAACTGCTATTTTTCTATCAGAGTTTAAACTATAATGGAGGCTACAAAGGCAGTAGTGAACATTACTTATCCTAGGATGAAGAACTTCATGGCTGCGACTTAACTTATAGTGGTTGTGAATCTTATAAGTAGCGGGTGCTACATAACATGTAGCGACTATGACTTTTCATCCAAATCCTCCGAAAGGCTACTGTGTCTTTAAGCTTTCTTGTCACAACCCGGTTTTCCGAACCGCAATGGTCCTAGGACACAGGAGATGCCAATGGCGACCGACACCCATAAAACCCAGTATCACATGCATCATCTATAAACCACAACATATTATCCATTTTAATTAATTACCATCAATTATACTATTCTGTAATTCATTATGTAAGTTTACTGCAATTGGCTGTAATAATCATATACTATGTCACAATATCATCATATAACATCATCAACATAATAATATCATCATCATATACATGTTCATCTCCTAGCTAACCCATACATATCCATGGAGCAGCTAGATAATGAACACCAAAATAATAGTAATATAGTAATCCAAAAAATATACATCAAATACTGTGGCAGAAATCCTCAGAGGATGGACGACAGGATTTTGCACTCTACTCCTCTCTTGAAATGGGTAAATAAATAAATAGTGAGTATAGATGATACTCAGTGAATCTATATGCATCATTAATGAAATATAGGCTATAACAATGGTATACACATGTTAAGGACTAATGGTACAGTATCAATCGGTTAAGTTACAAAATTAGTATCAGATATCAATAGGAATAACAATGGTCATATCCAATCAAGGAATCATATGTAAGACAGACAGAGGGCCATGAAACACGTAGACTATGTGTAATCGCATAGTCGATCACATATTACATAAGCATAAGACTGATCAGGTCCTATGGCCGGGACCAATAACCCTTCCCAGCTAGGGCATCAATATCAATGTGCACATTGCTGATAGTATGTACCCACTACCGTGTCGGTGCGGCAGCTCTATCAAACCACATTTAGGTCAATAGAAATGGATAACATGTCAATAGACACCATTATGCAATAATGGTATCATCAATATCAATATCATCAATATGTTTCAAATCAAGTAGCATATGAATCAATGGCATAGCATAATACAATATATAAGCAAGGATAAAGGTTACGGTAAACAACAAAGGTATCGAACAAAAGTTGGTTCGGTGGCGGAAAATGGTAGGTCAATTGGCATGCCAACGTCGCTGACGACAATGACATTCAAATGGTAGGCCTACAAACCAATAGGCCAATGGCAAATGAATTAGGCATTTCATCGAACATGTGGTGGGCATATAATGGCAAGCCAATAAGTTAGGTTAGGTTACAAACTTGACTTGCCCAATTCAACCAATACAAAGTCACAATGGAAAACAAGGTATAGGCATCAAGAAACATAATTAAACAATCATCAAATGGGATCAAATTAGCATGGAATTTCAAAAGAAAATCAAAGGCTATGAATAGTAATCATGGTTCGGCCAACAATAGGGTTTTAGGGCAAGGTTTAATTCATCAATAATCAATTATACATGATATTTTGTGCACGGTTTTTTGGGTATGGATGGTTATTACAGGAGGTTTGTGAAGGATTTCTCCCGGATTACAGCTCCTTTGACTAGACTGATGAAGAAACAGGAGCAGTATGTCTGGATGGATGAGTGTGACCGTAGCTTCCAGACTCTGAAGTATTGCCTCACCAATGCTCCAGTGTTGGCATTGCCAGTTGAGGGGGAGAAATTCACAGTGTATTGTGATGCTTCACGGATTGGTTTGGATTGTGTATTGATGCAGATGGGTAGGGTGATTGCTTATACTTCTCGTCAGTTAAAGAAGCATAAAGCAAATTATCTGACTCATGATTTGGAGATGATAGCGGTGATATTTGCCTTGAAGATTTGAAGACACTATTTGTATGGGTCGAAATGTGAGATATATATTGATCATAAGAGTCTACAATATATATTTCAGTAGAAGGATCTGAATCTTAGGCAACGTAGATGGGTAGAGCTTCTGAAGGATTATGATTGTGAGATTATTTATCACCCAGGGAAGGCCAATGTAGTGGCGGATGCTTTGAGTAGGAAATTGATAGGTAGTCTTGCTCATATTGTGATTGGCAGGAGATCATTGATTCGACAAATGAGAGAGCTAGCAGATTTGGGAGTAGAGTTAGAGTTGGAGTTGGGATCCTAGGATCAGAACCAGGCTCTAATAGCCCAATTTCGGGTGAAGTCACTATTGCTAGATGATATAAAAGTGGCTCAGGACAGGATCCTTATTTATTGAAGCTCAAGGGAGAGGTACAGAGTGGACGGATGACAGAGTTCACAACGGAGGATGGGATATTGAGATGTGGGAAGCGTATATGTGTACCAGACTTTGATGGGCTACGAGATCGGATTGTGAGGGAGGCTCACTACTCAGCATACAGTGTACATCCAGGGATTACCAAGATATACCATGATCTGAGGGATGTTTATTGGTGGCCTGGAATGAAGAGAGATGTAGCTCAGTTTGTGTCTAAATGCTTAGTCTGTCAGCAGGTTAAGTTCGAGCATCAGAAGCCATTAGGGATACTTTAGGAGATAGAGTTGCCTGAGTGGAAATGGGAGCAGGTTACTTTGAGCAGGAAATCGATAGGTAGTCTTGCTCATATTGTGATTGGCAGGAGATCATTGATTCGACAAATGAGAGAGCTAGCAGATTTGGGAGTAGAGTTAGAGTTGGAGTTGGGATCCTAGGATCAGAACTAGGCTCTAATAGCCCAATTTCGGGCGAAGTCACTATTGCTAGATGATATAAAAGTGGCTCAGGACAGGATCCTTATTTATTAAAGCTCAAGGGAGAGGTACAGAGTGGACGGATGACAGAGTTCACAACGGAGGATGGGATATTGAGATGTGGGAAGCGTATATGTGTACCAGACTTTGATGGGCTACAAGATCGGATTATGAGGGAGGCTCACTACTCAGCATACAGTGTACATCCAGGAATTACCAAGATGTACCATGATCTGAGGGATGTTTATTGGTGGCCTGGAATGAAGAGAGATGTAGCTCAGTTTGTGTCTAAATGCTTAGTCTGTCAGCAGGTTAAGTTCGAGCATCAGAAGCCATCGGGGCTATTTTAGGAGATAGAGTTGCCTGAGTGGAAATGGGAGCATGTTACCATGGATTTTATAGTTGGTCTACCACGAACTTCGAGGGCATATGATTCTATTTGGATGATTATTGATCGGTTGACGAAGTCTGCTCATTTTCTAGAGGTTAAGACCAGCTATACGGCAGCTCAGTACGCACAGTTGTATGTGGATAAGATTGTGCGGCTTCATGGAGTTCCTTTGGTGATTATATCAAACACGGGTATACAGTTCACATTTCGATTTTGGCAGAAATTTCAGGAGGCTATGGGTACCTAGTTACGGTTCAGTACTGCCTTCCATCCACAGACTGATGGGCAGTCGGAGAGGATGATCTAGACTTGGGAGGATATGCTCAGATTGTGTGTTCTAGATTTCAAGGGTAACTGGGATTACTATCTGTCATTGATAGAGTTCTCCTACAACAACAATTATTACTCTTCTATTGATATGGCTCCATTTGAAGCACTATATGGTAGGAAGTGCAGATCTCCAGTGTGTTGGGTGGAGCCGGGAGAGAAGCAGCTTGAGAGACCAGAGTTGATCAGAGAGATTATGGAAAAAGTTCCTATAATCAGAGTGAGTCAATTTGTTTATTACTTTTTCAGAATTTTTGGGAAAAAAGGGGGCCGTTTTGAGGTATCATGCTTAGCTATTTTCTTCCTTTTACTAATCTCGAACTCCCCTGTCAAACCCTCTAATCACCATTTTTCTGATTATTACTACCACGACTCTATCCCATTCGATGCTCTCATTGCTGATGTCAAGCACTGCCCTAAAGACAAGCTCTGGGAGAAACAATACTTCAACCATGCCCATCTTGAGATCCTTTTCCATTATGATGATCATCAGTTTACTCCTGGCCACGAGCCCTATGTTTTGCTTGATTTGATGGTGGTTTTGAAAGGGTCCGAGAGAATGAAGAGAAGCTAAAATGAGATATTTGGATTAATATATTCAGATTGTGAAATTAATCACTAGTTATGAAATGTTAATTTGGGAATGTTCGTTATTTTGTATGATTGATGAAAAAGATTAATGGGTTTCTTTAATTTTCTTGAAATGAATATGGAGGAGAAGAAGGAAGAGGAAGAGCTTGATGATGATGATGATGATAACGGTGATAAAAAAAAACCTGGGTTTTTGTGATTGTCCTTCTACCTAATTGTGTTTTTTAATCATAGTTCTAATTTCCACGTTTAAGTCACTTGACCCTATTTTAGGATTAGATGTTTGTATATGTATGCGTAATAAATATGCTTATATAGCCACTGACCCTATAAATAAATAAATAATGAAGGCTAGACTAAATAATGCTTGTAGGGTTCGATGTTTGTATGCGTTGTAACAAATGTGCCTATGTAGTCACTGATCTTATAATATATTTTGTAGTTTTCTACTCTTACAACCTATAACACAGAGTTAATTTTTTTTAGAAGATATTATATATAAATTTAAATATTTATTATAAATTATATGTATAAAATATAAATTCACATGTACAAACTCATAAATTTAACAACTAAATATAAGAAAATATAATTCGTATAATTTTCCTCGTATCGCTACACGAGTTGTTCAATATTTTGGTCTGTTTAACTAAGGACTTGGATGTTCTTCAAGATATTCTAGGGCTTAAATTGAAAAGAAAATAGATTATATAGTAAAATTTATATTTTTTTTATATTATATAATATTAAATTAACTAAAACAAAGTATTTTTATTTAGTTAAATTAAATAATTAAATTTGACTTTTTTTTATTAAATATAATTTAATTATTTAGTTATTTAATTAGATTTATTAATGAAAAATTTTTTATAAATAATAAATATTTAATTATATAGTTATGTAGTTCATTTATTATTTAAGGTAAGATGAGGATCACTATTCATTAAATTAGAATGAAATTAAAATCTAAGTGCAACTTTTTCAACAACTAATCATGCTTGCTAATTTTATGAGCAACCAATATATTAAAGAGAGAATCTTAGGACACATTAGTACAAATAATATTAGAAAATTCAGCCCAAAAATTTTGAAAAACAGAATAAAAAAAACTCCTAAATAGATAGACTTCCCTGAGTGTAATTTGCAATCTCGCACCAATTAAAATTTTCTAGCTGAATTCCTTTGATAATAAAACTTTTTCAGATATTCCCACGTTGATTTAGCTGTTTCATACCGATGCAAATTAAGGGCAATTTGAGAATCACTTGACTCAGTAATCTAGGACATCATTTGAGCATCTTTAATTTTCCATTGGGCCAACTGAATAGCATCTATTAGAGCTGAAACAGTCCCACTTATATCTCCCCAAAGCTCCTTTCCGATAGCATACAATTTGAATTGAAATTCCTATGTTGAATAATTATTTCCAGTAAACTAAACCCATAATTCAGAGTGAGAGTTGCAACCAGCCATTTATAAGTATTAAAAAAATGAAAGCAATTCACAGTTAAAACAAAATTGATATGCAACCTCAATAAATGTCGAAGCATATATCATAACAAAAAAAATTACAAAGAACAAACCAAGAACAACCTCTAGAAAAGTAATTCTAAATGAGAGGCTCTGATGCCATGATAACTTTGACAATGGAAGATAGAATTTTTGGTTGAATGACTTGATACTTCTCCCTTAGTTCTTATAGGCAATTTTCACATATCACAGTAAATTCTTCATTGGTCAAACATTTTATTGCATTTGATATGAAAGCATACTGAATTTATTTGTTTATTTAGTTTTTGGAAAATATGAACATTCCAAACTATAATTAATTGGGATAGATAACATATGCTACAATGAGACTTCTTACTCGGTGTACCCCATCATTCCAAGTCAAGTAATCAGAGATTGTTGTTGTATTTTTATCTAATGCAGCTTCAACTTTAACTTCAAAGGTTTGCTTTTCCCCGAGATACTGAAATGAAAGAACATTTGGTTGAATTTCAATGTAAATTCCTGATGGAGCATTTACAATTGCCTTATAAGTAGATGATGTTGATCCAACATTTGTCACAGTTCTATGAAAGGTGCGAATTACAGGTACTCCAGACAGGGCAGACAGAGTGAAAGAAGGATAGTTTAGATCCCATACAGTTCCAGTTGTTTATTCAGAGCAGGTGATATTGTCTCCAGTAACAAGCTTAAGTTGTGTAGCATTATATCCTTGTCCACACAAAAATTTAACATAATCAATCTCATTATCATCACATACTAATCCAGGATCAATGGCATTTGTAAGATTTATATGACCTGATACGTAAGCAAATTCTGCATCAGAGTTTGCAGCAACACTCATGGGATAAGCTACAGTTAACGATAAAAAGCAAGAAGGGTCAGATATAGTTATATTTCAGAAGTAACGTGCTACAAGAAATTATGCATTTCATGACAACTAAAATTGTCATAAAAATTTAAAAATTGTCACAAAAACTTTTAATCACAATTAAAAATTGTCCCAACATTGTCACCTAAAACACTGTCGCTAAAAGTAATCATAATTTGTGACAATAAAAATTATGACAAATGATGTATTCTTACCATTGAAGAACAAGTTTTTCACTGCTGAAAATATAACTTGTGTAACACCCTAGAATACACTACAAATACTAGGAATTTTTTTCAATTTTGATCTAAAATATTTGAAGAAGTTCATCAATGTAACTAGCTAATTCTACAGCAAATCTGAAAATATTAAACATTAATAAGTGAATAATTATAGAACTAAAATAATACTAAGTGATGATGAAAAGAAAGAAAGGAAAAGTGAAAAGAAGTGATGGAAAAACAAAAAATGGCAAAATCATAAATAAGTAGAAAGTCAGGGACAAATTGAAAAACTGTCTGTCTAAAATTCAAAATCATACCCATGACATTATTAAATGAAATAACAGTAAAAAATAAGCTTAAATACTCTCCACATTAATATTTGAAACTGAATATATTTTTCTGTATTTCTTATTTTAATTTCCATAAACTCAGAAATTCATTCATAAATTATAAAGTTTCATTCATAAACACTAGCTTATTAAAGGGTTGATTACTATTTCTCCCTTGTAAAATGACACAATATATTAAGTTTCCCTCGACCTTTTAAAAATACATTAATTCTCTTCTAATGAATGTCTCATTATACTAGTATACCCTTCCATCTAATTTTACCGTTAATCAACCCTAAAATTATCAATAAGAACTGTAAAAAGACATAGATACCCTTACTCTTTATTTTTAATTAATTATATTATATTTTTGCTTAAAAAATATTTTTTTAGGGTTAAAATTTTTATTTTCATATTTTTTGACAAATTTAAAAATAAAAAATAAACAAAAATATTTTTTAACAAATATTTTTTTTATTTAAAAAAAAAATTAAGAAGAAATTAAATTATTTCTTCTTAAATTTTTTTAATACAAATAAAAATTCATTTTCATATTTTTGACAAATTTGAAAATAAAAAGTAAAAATATTTTTTATTTGTTATTTGTTATTTTTTATTTTTTTTATTTTTTAAAAAATAAAATAAAAAATATTTTTATTTATTTTATTTTCAAAGTTGTCAAAAAATATAAAAATCTATTTTTTAACCCTAAAAAAATTTAAAGTAAAAATAGGATGTAATTAATTTAAAATAAATGGCAATGATATTTTTATCTTTTTACTACCCTTGTTGACCATTTTAGAGTTGACTAACAATAAAAATGGACGGAAGATATAGTAGTATATTGTGACATTTATCATGTGGGAGTTAGTGTATTTTGAAAGGTCGAAGGGGAGTTAGTATATTTGGTCATTCTATAGAAGGGAAATCGTAATTAATCATTTATTAAAATGTTTATTCCATTTCAGGATAAATTAAATTAAATTTGAAGAATTAAAAAAAAAAAAGATTGAAAGGTATGAAGAAATTGTTCTTATATTAGAAATTAATAGAAAATTCAAAAATGACATTATTGTAAATAAGAAAACTATACAAGAGCAAAATAGGAATTACACTATTTTGGTAGGACCCACACCTAAATATCCTAAATTCACTAGAAGCTACCAAATTTCTCCATCATCTTCTTCATTTCTTGTGTTGGCCGAAAATCACTTAGGAAATTTCCTTCAAAATTTCTTCCATCTTCAACTAGGGAATCTATCAAGAAATCCAAGTTCTAAGGTAACATTCTCTTCTCTATCTTCTAATTTGTTCATATAACTTGTAATTTTAAGTGATTTTTGAATTAAAATGAAGAATATGTAGTAAGAAGAACAAAAAATTAGGGTTTGATGTTATAGAATTCTGAATTTGAGTTTTTTTTTTTTTTTTTTTTTTTTTTTTTTTTTTTTTTTTTTTTTTTTTTTTTTATTTTTTTAAAAAAATTTTAAAGGT
>CANXYC012327928.1:0-15836 GCA_948193065.1 Aleurites moluccanus
GGTACCGTGTGGGTCGCCGCCGCAGATGCAAGTCTCGAGTTGGTATTCAGCATAGGGTTACCAAGGAGGATGCCATGAAATGGTTTCAGGTGAAATATGAAGGTGTCATCCTTAACAAGTCCCAAAATATTACAGGCTAGAAATTTTCAAGAGGAGTTATATTTTGAAGGATGTTTTTTATGTTGGAGTTAGAACTTTTGTTCAGATTATTATTTTTCTGCAATACTATTTTGAGTGCTATGAATGTTAATTTTATTGATGTTTTGTTTTATCTACTTGGAGTAGATGATACTAAATTCTACTTTCAGTATTAACACAAATGTTGTCTTTTAATTTTGAGCAAGCTATTTAATGGTTGGTATGATGTTCAAACTTATTGTTTTAGTTGCATGTTGAACGGAGGGGTTTTGTTCTGGTGACAATGAATCAATTCATCACCTTGCCTGTTATGAATGGAATCAACTACTAGATTCATGATAGCTTATGGTTGTGGGCTGAGGAGTTGGTATGGTAGTATGGTTTCCTTGCAGCATTTAGCTTAAACATTCATCTGTGTGATGGGTTTTTTAAATGTGAGGAATTTCTTGCATTCCTATTCAGTCCCCAATAGTTAATGCTTAACATAAGAATTCTGGCACTACAGTTTTGGATTAAATTACAAGATTCATTCTGCCATCATTTTGTGTTAAGCAAATTAATTATACACTGAGCAATTCGTTGATTGTAAAATCTATATAATGTTGTGTGATTAAATGGAAATAAATTCCACTGAATACTGCCTCTATACTGATTAAAAGTAGTGGAGATATTAATTGATACTATAAAACTCGATAAATTTTACTTTTTACTATAAATTTTTTGAAACAAAATTTAAGTATTAATAAGTGGCAAAGAAAAAAAAAATGGAGAGAAAAAAATGCTACTGATGGAAAATTGATAATCCTTTTAGAACATTTATAAAAGGACGGAGTAGTATTTGATTACAGTCGATTGCTTGACCAAGAAAAAAACACTGGAAACAGCTAAATTCACGAGGGCATTTGCTCTTGCTAGTACACAGTTAGGCAGCTGCTGAACTCCGCCTGAACAACTATAATAATAATCCTGAAGGCAACGTCCTCGTATAAAAAATTTCTTAAATGACAACTTTTTGTTTTGCTTCTGCAATTGTTGAACGTCCAGAGGCTAGTTTGTATTTGTAAGCATTGGTCACCTCGTTTTTCCTTTAGCTTCTAGGACCTTAACAACTGCAAAAGCTCACTCCTTTTCAACTTAGTAACCTTTAATCCCCTAGACTTTGCTAGTTCCTTAAGCTCTGGCAGTTTCATTTCCTCTATCCTTGGCAACATCAACATCTTCCTGTCCTCAGAAGTTTTTGATGGGTCACTATTCAACACAATAGTGTTTCCTTTTGGGCTTGATGGAGATGATATTGGGGACCTCCTAACAAAATTTGATGGCGGCCGAGTTAAGTTGAAGTTTGAAGCTGAGTGATGCACATCATTTTGTGTCTTAAGATCCTTCTGGGGCACATCTTGTTTCTGCGCCAGCGCTTTATCTCCTCCCCTCTTTGTAGTTCTATCTGCCGAAGTTGCAGACCATCATTGTGCATTTAATTAATGACATGATAGTATTTGTTGCATAAGAGAACTAATGTGGTTAGGATACGAGATCTTTTCGATACTAATTATTTTTTCTTTCATACAAGAAAAAAAAAGAGCAGAATCCACCAAAAGAAAATTCAGATGATGTTGGCTTGAGGTCTTTTTATTAATATATTTATTTTTCTCTTAACAGCAGAAAATGCACAATGAATTCCAGTTTCCTTAATTTAAGTGTTTTGTACAAGATACAAAATATGGGAGGGAAAAAAAAATGCTTAGTTTTTTAGAAGATTATTGCTTGAACTGCCTGCAAAATGACTATCCACAAATTTTCTGCAACTGGAAGAAGCATATCCGTCTAGAATACCTTTTATTGGCTTCTTTGATTGGTGAAGAACCTCCGGAATTGATTCAGTTGGGGACAAGTTAGAGTTTGTCTACTTAGCACTCTTAGCCTTTCCCTTCGAGATTGAGAATTGTATCCGTTTGAACAGAGCAAGAATCTCCTCCTGGTTAAGTGACTTGGAAGTTTGCTACTAGAAAATTTATATTTTTCACTCTTATCCTCCTTTCTTGTTTTCTCTAGGGCAGAACTTTTCCGGGGAGGTCTGATTCTTCTACTTCCATCGGACTACGTGCTTGAAATGCTTAACTTGAGTCCATCCTTTATTGAAGCAAAAGGCAAAGGACCATCTGCAATTGCAGCCAAATTTAACAAGCTGCATTAAAAGATAAGTTTTCAGTTTGAAGTTCATAATAATTCACACCTATTATCCTCACATCAATATACATCCAAGCCTCATTACAAATATAAATAAAATGGTAAGGAACCTTTGGTTAAATAGCATTGGAGTTGAGAGCTCTTAAGTTCGAATTCCAATCGAAGTCAAATTTACCAAAGAATAAGAGAAGGAAAGATTTGTAGGCCAAAAAAGTTGAGGCTCAAGTAAATAGAACTGGAAAAGAGATAATATGTTGACTCCATATGAAAATAAAGAAGTGAATGCAATGTTTCTACACTTGAATAAACTCTATAGATGACAGACATTTCCTTCTGCATTCATTCACAACACCAATTGGACCAATGGACTTTCTATCCTCCTCCAATATTAGACAAACCAAAATATACTAGTAGTTAATGAACAATAAAATGTTGGGAAATACCACTACTATTGACTTGGCCATTATCCAACAGTGATCAACAAGGGCTAATTCATAGATGATCATTAAAATTGAAGCTAAAATTTTGGCACTACATCGCTTAAAAAGTCCAATAACTGATCTTCTAACCAATTCCATATACAGTTCAATGGGGCTATCTTAATCTGATACAACAATTGTAAGTCAACTGCCAATCTAAAGTTGGTGGAGATTGGACTGTAGAAATGGTGGAAATAGACAGATGGGAAGTCGTATGGGGGAAATCATCAAAATATTAATAGTTCCATAAGGGGGTAGGTATGAAGAACCTTTCAATAAATAACGCGGGGCAACAAGTACAATGCTGATGCTTCAATTTCATTGGGCAACAAGTACAATGCTGATGCTTCAATTTCATTGCATACCTCAAAAAATTTCCTATGTTAAAAAAAAAGGAACAATTCTCCAGTTGAATTTGTAGGGAGATCAGAATACCTTTCAAAGAGTAAATTGGTCTTCCCAACTTGAGCTTCCTGTTGAAAGAATAAAAGAGGGAAAATTAACCGACTGAGAACACAAAAAACTGCATTCATATTTTCAGGTTCTGAATATGCAACTGGATAAGAATCACAGATACACGGAACCTCTTATTGAGAATCTGAGGACCTTGGTGTATTCCTTTATTGCTGAAAATACCTAGGCCACATATTGCTTCAGCGCGTGCAAGGCACATTGGCTGTTTTATGTACACAAGGTTCTGCGAACAAAAAATTTGTTTTTTTTTTTTTATGTTTATTTCCTGTTGTTAGCTGTTCTTGTCAGAACTTCTCTTTCCGCCTTTTTCTCTATTGAATGTTGAGTTCCATGGCCAAAATCGTACCACCAAAGTTCTCTGTGTCCTTTAATAACAAGAACCATGGAGAAAGAAACTCTATTAAATCTCATAATGCCTTCTTTTTTTAGCAAACCATATCCAAAGTTCGCTCTTTTATCATCCAATTTGCACAGTTCTAATACCACATTGGCCATCTCTTCCTCGCTCATTAAAGCAGAAGAATATAAAATAGAAAAATTTATGAATTATGTGAAGTGGGTAATCTTAGAAAAGCCATAGAATTGCTTGACATGTCTCCAAAAATAAAAAAATGAATCCAGCATTTACTGTTCAATGTTGCAGCTTTGTACTGAGCTTAACTCTCTACAAGATGGTAAACAAGTTCATTCAATTATTTGCTCTAGTGGGATTTCAGTTGATGCTATTTTGGGAACAAAACTGGGAGTTATATATGTAAGTTGTGGGGAAATAAGAGAAGGGAGGCTGATTTTTTATAAGATTGCAAATGAGAAAGTTTTTCTTTGGAAGCTGATGTTAAGTGGGTATGCAAAAATCGGTGATTTAGTGGAAAGCATATGCTTATTTAGGAAGATGTTGGACTTGGGAATTGAATTGAACTGAACTCTCGTACATTTTCCTGCATTTTGAAGTGTTTTGCAGCTTTAGGAAGTGTTAAGGTGAATGGACTCGTGCGTATTTGCTGAGATCCGGTTTTGGCTCATAATATTGTTGTTAATTCTCTAGTAAGTTTTTACTACAAGATTAGAAAAGTTGAAAATGCACGTAAGCTGTTCGATGAATTGAGTGACCGAGATATTATTTCGTGGTAACTCGATGATAAGTGGTTTTGTAGCAAATGATCTTCCTGAGAAAGGACTACATGTTTTCAATGAGATGATATATCTGGGAGTTTGCATGGATTTGGCTACAATGGTTAGTGTCCTTCCAGCATGTGCAAACTGTGGTAATGTTCTATTGGGAAGAGCGGTTCATACTTCTTCAATGAAAATCAGTTTTGATAGGAGATTGACCTTTGTTAATACATTACTGGATATGTATTCTAGACGTGGTTATTTGGGTGATGCAATTCAAGTGTTTAAGAAGATGGATGAAAGAAGTGTTGTATCTTGGACTTCTATGATTGCAGGTTATGCGAGAGAAGGTTTTTCTGAAGAGGCTATCAGATTGTTCAGACTAGATGTTTTTACTATTTTACCATCACAACGGTTCTTCATGCTTGTGCTTGCAATGGATCGCTGGAAAATGGCAAGGATGTGCACAATTACATTAGGTGAATGACATGCAATCAAATATCTTTGTATGCAACTCTCGTATGCAAAATGTGGAAGCATGGAAGATGCTAGCTTGGTGTTTTCGAAAATGACTATGAAGGATCTTATCTCATGGAATACCATGATTGGAGTGTACTCAAAAAATGGTCTTCCCAATGAAGCTCATTGTTTATTGCGATGTCGGAAGAATTAAGACCTGATAGTCATAAAATGGTGTGTACTCTTCCAGCTTGTGCTAGCATAGCTGCTTTAGATAGAGGCAGTGAGATTCATGGCTACATGCTGAGAAATGGTTATTTTTCTGATTAACATGTTGCCAATGCGCTTATTGACATGTATGTGAAGTGTGGGGCACTAACTCTTGCACAGTTACTCTTTGATATGATTCCCATGAAGGATCTGATCTCACGGACAGTGATGATTGCTGGGTATGGAATGGATTTGGCAAAGAAGCTATTGCTGTCTTCAATGAGATGAGGCTAACAGGGATTAAGCCTTACGAATTTTCCTACGTTTCTATACCGTATGCTTGCAGTCATTCTGGGTTACTTAATGAAGGATGGAGATTCTTTAACATTATGCAACATGATTGCATTATTGAACCAAAATTGGAGCATTATGCCTGTATAGTGGATCTTCTTTCCCGCACTGGGAAACTATCTATGGCATATAAATTCATAAAATCAATGCCAATTGAACCCGATGCTAAAATCAGGGGTGCTTTGCTCTGTGGGTGCAGGATTCACCATGATGTCAAATTAGCAGAGAAAGTAGCAAAACATGTCTTTGAACTTTAACCAGAGAACACGAGATACTACATACTTTTAGCAATTATCTATGCCGAGGCTGAGGAGTGGGAAAAAGTGAAAAAAATTAAGAGACAAGATTGGCTGGCGGGGTTTAAAGAAAAGTCCTGGCTGCAGTTGGATAGAGGTAAAGGGCAGAGTTCATGTATTTGTTGCTGGAGATCATTCACATCCACGAGCCCAAGAGATTGAGTCTCTGCTGAATAGGTTAAGGTCAAAGATGCAGGAAGAAGTTTATTTTCCTAAAATGAGATATGCTATGATTAATGCAGATGACCTGGAGAAGGAAATGGCTTACTGTGGGTACAGTGAAAAGTTGGCCATCGCTTTTGGAATATTGAGCTTGCCACCTGGCAAAACATTACAAATAACTAAAATTTAAGAATCTATGGTGACTGTCATGAAATGGCCAAATTCATTTCCAAGATAGCAAGAAGGAATATCGTAATGAGAGATTCTAATCGCTTTCATCACTTCAAGGATGGTACTTGTTCTTGCAGAGGTTTCTGGTAAATCACAGGAGAGGGGTTTGAATGAAAGGAGCTCATCAAAGACCCTTGGTGGTTGACTCTTCCTTATTGGTAAGTAGATTTTTGTAAATAATGGTCGGAGTTAGGACAGGCATTTCTCAGTTGATGATTTTAAGTTTAGGTACCTCTTTTATGCTTGGTCAAATGGAGAATTCAGTTCAAATTTTGAGTTGAAACTAAAAGTCATTCCTTTGTATCACATTTCCAACATAAAAGAGAGAATGAATGATGGAGGTAAGTTCAATAACAGAAATGCCAATTTTATATTGTGTTTTATTGCTGTCTGATTGTGCAAGCAAGATGATTCAACATTTCTACCATTGCAGATCTTGAAGTTACCTTCAGTAGCTGAAGTGTGATACAGAAATTGATGCTTTACCTTCAGTAGTAGAAGTGTGTATTCCTCAAATTCTTTATTATGCTTGACAAGGGATATCGATGAAAGGGAACTCTCCAATGAAATATGAATTGATTTTCATGGGAAAAACTTAAATGGTCAGAAATAGAGGTTAGTTTTATACTCTTTTCAAGATGACAACATATGGGAATGACTCCAAGTGAGGCAGCGCCAAAGATTTTGTTGAAGCTGTAAATTAGAGATGGAAATGCATATATTGTGGGAAGAAAAGACCATTTTTTTTAGAGTTCTGAATTAAAATTCCATTGAAGTGAGTTTAGAATGACACAGAAGGAACCATGCATCTAGTACTTTTGGATGGATCCCTTTTAAGTGTCAGAATGGACATTATAGTTCCATGACTGATTTAAACAAAGGGAAACCATGAAATTTTAATGAGATATCATCTCAAAAGGCAATTCTAGAAACTTGTCTTCTTGGGAAAACGTGAGAGTGAAGAATGACAAGCTAATAATAAAATCGCTGTAGATGTTTAATTACAAGGATTAAGATCATCCCATCTTCAGTATCTGCCATTATGTGGTTGTCCATTTGCTTTACCCTCTATCATCATAAGCAATCTCTTCTTTTACAATACAGGAACTTAATAGATTCTCAGACTGGGCTATTCTTTAATCTGTGGGGGGTATGGTTGCTACGGTGGGGAAAAGGACTTGGAGAAAAGGAGATGGCAATCATTATCGTCACTTTGTCTAAACCATATATTTTTAGACCTTTTTTTCCTTTATGATTATGGTTCCAGTGGCAAAAATACAGTGTACAACTTTTCCAGTTTCTTTCTACTTTGATCTTTAATGACCTGTGGTATTAGGCAATGTTTTGAAAATTAGACCGTACTGGTTAAACTGAAAACCAGTGTAATTTGATTTTTCAGTTTTTTTTTTCACCGTAAAAGACATTAGTATATAGTCTTTGTTTAATTTTTAAAATGATCTTTAACACTTTTGGACTGAAACAAAATATTTATTTTGACCATTAAACATGAGATTGTTAAATCATATAAAATAATATAATAAAAAAATAAAAAATTAATTGTGAAAATAAATTTTTTATTAATTAAATATAAAATATTAAATGAATTCATATATAATATTAATTAGATATTATTTAACTTGGCATTCCTAAAATTATATAAATTCTAATATTTGTAACATAGTATTAGAGTAAACATGATAATATCAAATATCACACAAATTTAATATGAAATTAGTACATATGGATTAAAAATTATCATGTTAGTAATAATTTTGTGTCAATTCAATTATGATATGAAAATAATCGTATCATTTTCGTATTAACTCATTATCTGAAAATAATACGCTTAATTCATTAATTCATATGTAATATTGTGTTAATACATTTAAGGAAATAAATTTATAATTTATAAAATATTTATATATAAATATTGCTCTTAATCTCCTTTATAAATTTATATATATTAGGGATTAATTTAATAAATTTAATAATTTTTAAATATTAAAATAAAAATTAATTAATTAATTAAATTTTTTTTTGAAAAGATTAATTTAAAATTTTATACGAACTATTTGTGTCTTGTTTTTTTTTTGTTATACATTAATTAAATAAATTATATTTAAATTTAAATTTTTAACATAAAAAACTAATTATGTCTTGTTTGTATTATAAGTGTGTATTAATATAGCCACTTATATCACAACTTATTATCCTTATATCTAAGCCAAAAAAATAAATAATATATCTTTTTGAAAAAAAAAATTATAAAATTAGATGTAGAAATAAATTTCATATTAATTAAATATAAAATATTAAAATAAATTTATATATAATTAGATTTTTAATATTAATAATTAATTTTTGAGATTTATATTTTTAAAAAAATATATAAATTTCAATATTTATAACGGGGATAGAGTTAGGATTCACCGGTCATTGGGCTTGCCTTGTGATTAAATCTATTCTTGGCAGGGTTAAGTTTAGAAATTGTCAATTTTTTTAAAAAAGTCAGTCCGTCCAATCTGTTTACCGCAGGCCGATGAATTAGTCTATTCGGGACACAAATAGATGCTGGAAATGGATTTCTACCAGCAGTCATTGGCAACTTGAAAGTTCAAAGACTGGTGAAAGCCATAAATACACTTTCTTGATACAAAAATGGTGTAGAAGATTTGATACGACTTTTTCGCATGTGTACGAATCGTTTTAGTAAGTAATAGAATGAATAAAGTATCGTAAATGTGTTGTCAATTATCGAAATTGATATTATTTTTATTAATTGTATAAAAATTAATTTGATTTGGATAAATTTTTCTTTAAAAAAAATTAAATAAATAAGAAAACTTAATTTAAAATTTAAAGATATTAAAAAAAATTATTTAGAATTTAGATTTCGTTAATTGAATTTATACGGTTAATCTGACTCAATAATGATTTCAAAACTATAATATTTGATAGATTGATTATTTTAAATTATGAATTAGTCTCTTTCAAACAAAAATCTAAATATTAATATTAATGCAAATGTTTACTCCCGTGATCATCGAATCAATATTAATTTCATAAAATCTTTAGCAATTTCATAAAATCCACTAAAATATGCCTTAACTTATTAATTCTATGAACTAGTAATTATCACAACTCTCGCTTATAAATAGCTACCTTAGATAGTGATTATAGTGACTAATTATAAAACACTTATAAATCAAAATTTACAAATCAAATTATATATTTAGAATAATTGAAATCATAAATAATTGTCATCAATTTTTATTATTCAATTAATTTCATATAAATTCTAAAACAAAAATTTAGATCAACATGATAAAATAAAAAAAAGTTAAACTAATCAATAAATTAAATATGTTCATGCTAAAATTAACAATGAAATAAACAAGTAGAGAAAGTAAAAACTCTATTTGATAATCTTTTTGATTGATTGAAAATCTTAAAATTACCAAAATTCTTTTCTCTAGCATTCCTTAAGTCTATTTAGCTCCCAATAGTGATATATCCCTTTCCAAGCCTTGGTTGCCTTTTTATAGACTTCATTTTTTAGAACTGAACAAAATACTGGGTAGGAATATGAAATATAGGGTACAAATATTTCGTTCACTTGGCGAAATACCGGAAGGAATATGAAATACCGAGTACAGATATTTCGTTCACTTGGCAAAATACCGGATAGACAAGCGAAATAACGGGTATCCTATTGTTTCTCAGGTTCTATTTATATTTCAAATACCAGTTCTTCTTCTTCAAATACTTATCTTCAAATACTGGATGCCCGATATTTCATCTCCTGACAAATTTTTTCCAGCTGAAAATTCAAAATTTTAATTTTCAAACCTTCAAAATCAAATTAAAATCAAGTCAAATATTATCTAAAATTAAAATTATATAAAAAAAAAAACAATCTAAATCAAATTTAAACTTAAAAATTAAATCAAATTCAAATATTTTATTTATCAAAATCATAACTAAAAAAAAACATATTCAAATTTAAACTAAAATTATCAAATCTTCCTAAAATCAATTAACAACTAATAATTCAAAACTTAATTAAAATAAGTTACACTTAACTAAAAATATAATTAAATCTATATTAAATTCTATTTAAAATGAAATAAAAATAACTTAATTATTGTGCCTAACAAATATGACTTATGATTGGCCCTGTATTATAGATAATAATAATGTTCAGGCTCATGGACATATCTGCTATATGGAATTGCAATAACTTGAACTTTTCCTTGCTTAATGACACAGCAATTCATCCACAACCACATGGGATTGTCCACTGAGCAAATGGAAACTCTATTCAGCTTCTACTCGTACCTGGACTCAGCTAACTTATGATTGGTATACAAATATATAAATACGTTACCATTTCTTTTTATATTAAGTTGCATCAACCATCACCAACTTATCTGAGCTAGCAAGTAGTTCATTAAGTAAAACTGCAAACGGCAAGTTTCAGATTACCCATCAGTATCAGCTGAAACAAAAGGCAATTCTGTTGAATGTGGGGATAGATGAATATTTAGCCACAACTGGCAAAACATCTCACTGGAAGCCAAAGCTGGAGATTTACTCTACCCCATTGTATATAAATAAATTTGAAACATACAATTCAGTTATGTATAATAGATTCTGACTTGATTATATATTGGATTTTATAAAATTCAAGTAAAATAAACATTTTCTTTTATAGTAGATATAAAATATGAATTAAATTCCATTAAATTTTATGAAATTGAGATACGAAGAAAGTGGACACTGGCAATGCTAATCAAATATTATTTCTACAAAGCTTTTTGTATGAACCTACATATGCCATTGCTAATCACTTGGAAACACCCTAACAAAATAACATATATGAAAATAGTTTGTGTAAGTTAGGTTTTTATGAATTTTGAAGTAGATAGAATTGAATGGATAATTAAGCTACATCAAATCTCAACTCTTTTTTTTTTAAATGCTTCTATTTATTTTAGCTAATTCGTCATCCAAGAATTAACAATTCAAGAAATCAATCAAGGAGTTTAAACCAAAATTTCTAGAATTGGAGGGTGTTTCATCTCATTACAAAAAATAATAATAAAATAAATTACATCAAATAAATTTAACAGGAAGTGATGTAGAATTTAATGGGATTGAATAATAACATTACTTCAGGTACTCATTTCAAGATGTTAATTATTGAGGGAGAGTATTGAATGTGCTTCTTTTAAATTCGGATACTCAATTGTCACACCATTGATGAAAAATATTAGTTTTTAATTTATGAAAAATATTAGTTATTAATATTAACTATCAAAATTCTATGTATAAAAAAATATAAGATAATAAAAAAAATATAGACCGATTTCATTTATTTTAAAAAATTATATTTGAAGTAAATTAATATAAAAATCATTTCATTTTTTAAATAAATTCTCATGTCATATTATATCTATATATTAAATATAAATTTTATCCATTATCTAGACAAAAAATATAAAAATTTTATCAATTTTGCTAGAATTCAATTAGATGCTTAATTTCATAAAATTAAATATATGAAATTTCAATTGAATTATTATGCAGAATAAACATATCAAGTGTGGAGTTACTAATAAAATTCATAGAATTTAAGGCATACTGGATTTG
Organism: Aleurites moluccanus; assembly: GCA_948193065.1. NCBI lineage: Eukaryota > Viridiplantae > Streptophyta > Magnoliopsida > Malpighiales > Euphorbiaceae > Aleurites > Aleurites moluccanus. The sequence goes on from CANXYC012327928.1 coordinate 11,753, forward strand.
TGTGCATGTAGAACATGGTGGATTTGGATTTTTTTTTTCAATTGAAAAATCACAAAATTCCAATATAATATCAAATTCAAGCCAATACTAACTAATAAATCAAACACAGAGTTGGAACCAAATACAAAGGCTGGAGTTAACAAAAGTATAATTCATTAATGTTTGTAGCTGAAGAAAAGTACATAATTCATGAATCATGATACATCATCATCAATATGAACCTGCTTTTCCCCCTATAACATTAATAATTCACCACAAAGTGGTCAAATTCATCAAGAAAATCATAGGAAGCACTGCTGCTTTCTCCATCCAAATTATCAAAGCAGAAAAAAAATAATAACAATAAATCAAAAACAGCAAAAAGATAACACGCCAAAACAATGATCCCTTCCTCTCCATTTTCTACTATACAACTACTCTTTCTCCATAATCAAGTGTATTATAATAAATTAAATAATAAAATTGATCTCTAATCATCAAATTTTCCCTAATCTAAACTCTTAAAGAGGAAAGGTTACCTTCTAATCAATAATCAACCACACCTTTTTGAAATAAGAATAAGGAAAACAATGAGAAATACTATAGAGGATAGCCCAATTGCCACACCAAGAACAACCTTATTTGGCCCATGATGGTGATCCCCTTTGCTGCCAGAATCATCTTCACTATCATCATAATCTGATGTATTACTCTCGCTATCACCTCCTGATGAATCTTTAGCTGGTGGTGGTGACATTGGCAATCCATGTTTATCACAAGGAGCAATCCCAAGCTTCAATTTTGAAGACAAAATTGTATGATTGTAACACAAATTGGTATTCCCACCAACTTTGAAGACATCCAATCTCTTCAAAAAGGTAAGATTGAAAGGCAAAACCCCATGGAATTCATTGTTTGCAAGATTCAAGTACTTTAAATGCTTCATTTCTGCAAAAAATCTTGGTATTGTCCCATTGAACTGGTTTGAACTAAGATCAACATGAACCAAACCAGGAATTGCTGACATTGAGTCTGGGATCGACCCAGATAACGAATTAGACCCCAAAGATACATTCTTTAATGAAATCAAGTCACCAAAATTTGTGGGTATTTCACCAGTAAGAGTATTAAAGGAAAGATTGAGCATTTCAAGATTTTCAAGAATTGAAATTGAACTGGGTATTCTTCCTTTGAGCTTATTACCGGAAAAATCCACATGGGTAAGATTGAGAGGGAGATGCTTTGGTATGTAACCAGTGACATTAGCATTGGAAATAGTAACAGACTTAAGCTTATGCATATTACCAAGAACCACAAAAAGCCCACTAGCATTGACAGCCACATTACTTACAGTGAGATCGGTGAGATTGACCAAGCGAGATAGCCAGACACCTGTGAGGCGTTTGAGAGAGTGAATGCAAGTAAAAGAGTGAAGAGACAGAGCAAGATCTGAAGGGAAGCGAATGGGAGTAATAGGACAGTTGGTGAAAGTAACAGATTGAAGAGTAGATAGAGATTTTAAGGCAGTGTAGGAGAAAGAAACGTCAGAGGAGCAATTGGAGAGATGGAGAGAGATTAGGTGGCGGAAGGGGGCGGAGGAGTCGCAGACGGTGGAGTTATAAGGAGAGGGTTGTATGCAAGGGTCTCTAGAAGTGGGGATATCAAGAGATTGGAGAGCTCTGAGTTGTTTAGGGTCTAATGTGGAGTGAGTAGAAACGGAGGGAGTAGTGGGAGAGGAAAGAGGGGAAGGAGTGATGGAACGTGGAGTGGGAGAAGGGATAGGGGAGGAAGCAGGTGAGTTAATGGTGGTGGTGGTGGTGGTGGCTTTAGTGGTGGTGGTGTTGGCAGATTTAACGGTGGTGGAAAGGAGGAGGAGGAGGAAGAAGAGAGAGAGGAAGAACGATGGTTTTGGCGGTGGTAACATTGTGGAGAACCAGCGTTAGTGAGCTTAGGGTAGTGTGAGCCTGTTGTAATGAATGCGACTGCCTAGTGTTGTCTGCAAGCGCAAAAGCATTGAAGAGGATCAGAGTTGGAGTACTTTCATGCCCTTGGATTTCTCACATATTTGCAGTGGTAAGAGACCCAAATTGGAGTCATCACTACTATATCCATATGTTCAATATGGGTCTTATAAAAATTGACTTTATTGTCGGAGACACAGCCTGAGAAGCTGGATTTGGCCAAGGCAGCAAAGCTCCATTGCGAGATCTTGAACGTGTGCAGGGAATATGACTTGATGGGAATAGAAGAAGAGCTGAATTGGGTCAAAGAAATTGGGGAAAGATAGCGAAACGAGGTTATGAAAGTTCTTGAGGGAGGAATGGAGGGACAACCGAAGTTGGTACTGGATTGCAAGTGTTCTGTAATTTGGGAGAGCTAGAGGTTACCATTGAATTTATACATGTGCCAATTGCTAAAAAATATTAAAATTTTAAAATTTTAACTCATTTAATTTGCGATTTTCTTTATTTTAAATTGAGACTTGCAGTCTAATTCACAGGCGGTTACCATTTACGGGGATATTTTTCACCCAAAAAAAAAAGAAACAAATGCCAAGAGAAATGGATGGGCTAAAATGGTAAATAGCAGATAATCCCAAGGGTATTATGGCAAGTTAAAAAATTTCTGTTAATTACAAAAGGCAACATGCAATGGTCTAAGCTCAATGTAGTTAAAGTAATAAAAGAATAAACAGAGGATGAGTAAGCATATTCAATTTCGAAGTTTACAAGACCATGAAAATCCAATATATAATATATATATATATTTTAGGCTGGACTTTAGTGGTTGATAGTTCTTTCCTTCCTTCTTCCTCTTCTAAATTATATATGTGTGTATTATGTAAGAGAGTGTGCTCATAGATTTTTACCACTAAGTGAATTTATTAATTTAATTATAATTGATTGAAATTAAATTGTATTTAGTTTTATGATTATATTTAATTTATTGCAATTATATTATTTAATTTATCGTATTGTATTATTAATGATAAGATTAATGGCTAATATTATTAATTTGAGGGTAAGAGAATTGTTAAGGTTACACTAGTTAATTTATAGAGATGGTAATGGGACAGAGAATCCCGTTTTTCACAAAAATTTGCTTCGAAATTGGTAAAGATTTTTCGATTTATCTTTTTACGGGGGCAGAAATAAGGAATATTTTTTTTTCGTTAATGGGGACGGAGAGTGTATTTCCCACTCTGTGAGAACCCGTTATTATACTTAGTTAATTATTATATTTATTTAATTATTCCTTATATAAAATTATATTAATTAATAACATATATATATATATATATATATATATATATATATATATAAGGAATAATTTGTTCAAGAAATAATTCTTATGAGATTGTTAGAATTTATTAAAAGCACTTATTAGATTAAATTTATTTAAGTACTCATACTTTAATGTATGTTGAATTTTTAATATTTTATTAAATAATATTATTGAATATTTTTGATATATTAAAATATTTATATTTTAATTATGTTTGGTTGATATTTTGTATGTTTGAATTTATTAATGTTTTCTAAATAAATTTTTTCATATTTTTAGCTATTATTTATAAATTTTATAAATATAAACAAATTTAGTAATACAAAATTTAAGCGGGGAATAAGAATTTCCACGGGGATGGGAACTAAATTATCCCCGTATGTGAAACGGGGACGAGGATGGAGATTTCCCGCTAAAGCAGGGGTGAGGATTGGGTTGATTTCCCAGCCCCCGCCCCTGCCCATTGTCATCCCTATTAATTCAAGTGAAAATTTATTAATTATTTATATATCAAATAAAAAAAATTAAAATAAATATTTTAAAATCTAGAATTTCAAATTTATTATTTTATTTAGGATTAATTATGATTTCCCCTTATAACCCGATACACTAATTCACATTCACCTTTCAAAAATATACTAACTATCTCCTGATGAATGTCACAATATATTACTATAGCCTTCTGTCACGACTCGCTCTCGCTAGCCGCGACGGTCCTAGGGCACGGGAGATGCCAATGGCGACCGACACCCATAGAACCCAAATTCAATCACATCAATTCTATATACATGTATACAATCCATATTCATTCATTGTCAAT
>CANXYC012328037.1:0-31885 GCA_948193065.1 Aleurites moluccanus
CATGATATTCTCAAACAAATGATAATTGTTTCATGTGATTACTATATTTATCTTGTAAATGACTTGGTCATCTTTCCTTGGACCAAGTTCATATGAAACCTATTTGTTAACTTGACTGAATTTATGTTATATGTTGATGGTCTTGTGACCAATATGTTTCTTATGATATTGCAATCGTATGACCCAATGGATAGAACGCTCTTCCCAATGAGAGTAAATTCATTGGTCCATTGTGCACTTTGGGAACATAGCTGACAGGGTTTTTATCAATGTTCCACCTAGAGGGGACTATGAACTCTAGGTGTATGCCTGGCCAAGCATGCGTTTGCGATAAGGTAGAAAGGACTATCGATGCGCTCTGTTGTGATAGGTAGCAAGCCTACTGATGCACTCTGCAGTTTTACCATATGATTTGACAGTGCTATTAGATTGTGAGCACTTATGTTTTTGTAATTTTAACCTTATGATATTTCCATATTAATGTACTTTTGACTTGATCTATACCGTGCATGTTTATATCTTATGAGTTGAAGGCTCACTCCTCTTCTGTGGATTTTAGGTAGTAGTGTAGCTCGAGAGATAGCTAATATAGAAGACAGAGTTTCTTGATTCATTCCTCCAAGAAGACTCTATATAATTCCTTTGAGAGATATATATATATTTGTTCATCAGTTTGTATTATCGTATTGTATGTAAAATGAGTATACTCTAGAGTTCCGTAGTTAAATCTTGAGGATGATACTACTTTGATGTCTAAATTGTTATGATTGAGCTGCCCTTGTTCCCTTAGTGATGTGGGAAGTGTCTTGCTGCCCTTGTTCCCTTAGTGATGTGCTGCCCTTGTTCCCTTAGTGATGTGGGAAGTGTCTTTTGATCAGTAAGAAATAAGAGAAAATTTTATAATAATGAATGTAATTGTATGAATGGTGATTTCATGAATTATAAAAATGAATAATTATAATGATAACTATATATGTTGTGGATATGTATTGTGTATGAGATCCAGGATATGAATGTTCTATAAGTTTATGGTGGTCTTAAATCTACTATTGCTCAATGACCGTCGCACCACTGAAATTGGGGTGTGACGAAAAATATAATTATTTGATAAAATTTTATTAACTATCATTAATGAAATGTTAAAATGTTAAATCACAATTAAAAATATAATTTATCTTTAATATACTTTTATGTGTCTTAGTTATTTCTTTGAACGTGTGATATAAATCATAAAAATAATAAAGTTAATAATTTTATTATTTTAATATATATATATATATTTTTTTGAAGATATGAATATAATAATTTTTATAAATGTGAAAAAAATGATCAGTAATAGTTTTATTGAAATCAAGTCTGAGAAGGATAAAACCAACAATTGCTTGAACCTTCAATATCTATCCATTTAATTTTATTTATTTATTGATTTATTATCAAACAGTTTGATTTAATTATGAACTAACTTTTCAACAGATAATTAATTAAATGTTAACTTAGGTTAATTTAATTTAATTATTTATAATAATTATTAATAATTATAAATACTTATTAATTAATAATTACTACTTAAAACAATTAAATTAAACAGGTTTTAATCACCTTTCCTTCCAATAAAGGTTTTGGGTTTGGCGTTGACGTGTAAACCATTTGTGCATCTCCTATCATATTAGTTAGCATTTGATTGGTTGATATATCGGCAAAAGATGAACTTGGGGAAGACAGCTTTATCCATCTCTATCACCAGCTACTGCTATGTCAAAGATACGTAATTGTAGCATCACTATAATTTATTATTATTAATATTAATCATATATATAATTTTATCTCAAAAAATTTCACTTTGAATTCTTATAATTAAATTAAAAAAATTATAATTTAAAAAGTTGTATAAAATTTAATTAAATTTTAAAAAAATAATTTATAATAAAAAATCTCATTTAAATTCTCATCGTATTAGAGTTCATATATTCAAATCTTCGCTAATTCTATGTGACCAATATTAACATAAATTTCTTTTTCTTCTTTCAAATAAGATCTAGATAGTTTTGTATTATGCATTTGCTCCTTGATTTATATTATTCTTTGATTATTTTTCCTCCAAATTGGGCTCTAAACTTTGCCTAACCATTATTTCTAGTGCTTGAACAATAAAATATTAAGATAATCTAGAAAAAAATATAGAACTAGAGATTATTACCTTAACTACACAAGGAAATCTTCATTAGCAAAGTCATAGCCATAATTGGATGAATATGGTTTCAAAATTTCATATTAGCTATCAAACATTTTCCTTGTTTGTACAAATTCTAACTTAAATATTAATGGAAATTAAAGAGGATTCCTTATATATATAATGAAAAATCTTTATGGAGATTTTGTATAATTTAGAATTAGATGCTAATTTTGGCAATTACAACTCCACTACCCAGATTTTATCTTGTAATATAGTATGACTATTATTTATTTATATCTCTAAATTGTGTGTTTTGGGAGGGTGAAAATGAAAAAGAAAAAGTATTATAATTATATTTAAGTACATCTTCTTGCCTTAATATATCTTGTCAATATTATAGTTAGATACATATTATACCTTTTTTTTTTTTCCTTTTTCACCTTCTGAGATGCATCATATTATTGAGATACATCATATTATTAGACAATCTTTCCTTTTGTAATAAAATTAAATTTTTATTTAGAGACGTATGACATATTTTTCTTTATTCTGATTGAATATTTTTAAATATACTTATATGTTATTTTAAATATATAATATATTTTTGATAAAATTAAAAGTTAATTAAAAAAATATTATGAATTATTTATAAAATTATAATTTTATCGCGAACTAAAATTTTTAGTAATTTTATATATATACTTTTAATTTTTGACAAATTTAACATAAAATTAAAATTCGGTCAGAGTTCTGATATCGAAACTAATGTGATATACTGACGTGATATATTTTATTATTATTTTTATCACGTTACCATCTGAATATGAAATTAAATCAAACTAATCAAATCAAACTAATTTGAATCGATCAGTTCAATTTGATTTTTCAAACTTCAGTTTGGTTTAATTTATTTTTTGAAATTTTGATTTTTTTATTCGGTTTGATTTTTTTAAAAAGAAACTGAATAATTTTTTTATTCGATTCAATTATTTTTTGAAATTTTAGTTTTTATTTTGGTTCGATTTTGAGAGTTTTATTTTAATTCAGTTTAAATTAAACCAAACGATTGCTTACCCCTTTATTTCTTTTTATTATTATTTTTAATTTTTTGGTCATTCAATACCAAAAATATTAAAATTGGTTAAGCTCAGTTTGAATATTTTAATTTTCTTTTGAATATCAAAATAATTAAACCAAACCAAACTGAAATAGAAAGCAAGTTATTCAGGTTAAACCGATATATTTTGGTTCGATTATTCGATTAAATAAATAAAATATATATATATATATATATATATATATATATATATATATAGAGAGAGAGAGAGAGAGAGAGAGAGAGAGAGAGAGAGAGAGAGAGAGAGAGAGAGAGAGAGAGAGAGTTTTAGTTTATTCAGTTTCTTTTTGAAAAAAATTAAATTGAATAAAAAAATTTAAATTAAAAACAATTAATTGAATCAAACTGAAGTTTGAAAATTTAAATTGAATCGACCGATTCAAATTGATTTAATTCGATTTAATTTTATTGGTTCAATGATTTACTTGTCAGATACTGTCATGACAAAAATAATAATAATAAATATCATATTAGTATGTCACGTTAACTCTATCATTGAAATTTTGACTTGATTTCAGTTTCGTGCTAAATTTATTAAAAATTAAAAATATATGTATAAAATTAGCAAAATTTTTAATTCATTATAAAATTGTAATTTTGTAAATAGTTTATGATTTTTTTTATAATTAATCCTAAAATTAAAATTAATAGAATGAAACAAAATTGATGATGATGTTATCTTATTAAACTATACGTTTCAATGTAAGAAAAAAATTATATCTATATTAAAACAATATATATTTATTGTTGTGTACCTGACCTATAATGGCATTCATAGATGTAAAAGGAATTGAATTTTCTTTTTCTTTTTCTTTTTTCCTTTTCTTTCATATAAAAATAATAAAAAAAGTGGAGAAAAAAAAAAAAACAAAGAAAGTGATTAGGACGTAGTAACCAATTTTGGCTATACTCTTCTCCACCTCTATATATATGTGTGTGAGAGTGTGCAAGGCCTCACCATAAATAATCCATAGATCTTGAAAGAAGTTGAATGAATAATTAGAAATGGGTAGTAAAGAAATTAAAGATTCAATAACAATACAAGAAGATAAGTATAGATCTTTCTTGTTTGATGAAGCTGAGAGTAATACTGAGTGGAGACATGGTGGCCCTCCGACTTATAGTGCTGTTAACCAGCTCTTTGAACAAGGCAGAACTAAGGTCTCTCCTCTAATTAATTAAGTTCTTCTTTTAATATATTAATTTTTATGTGTATTAATTTTTTGTTTTAATAGTAGATTAATTATGTGGTTAATTTGATTAAATTAATTAATTGCAGGAATGGCCAAAAGGATCACTTGAAGAAACAGTTCAGAATGCTATCAAGTCATGGGAAATGGAGCTCACTCACAAGACTCGTTTACAGGATTTCAAAACCATAAACCCTCAGAAATTCAAGCTTATTGTTAATGGTATCTATATCTAATTAAAATCATTTTCTTTTTAATCTATAGTCTTTTATTTTCATTACTAATCATGGTTAATTTTCAGAAAAATTTCATAGTATTAGTAAAATAATCACTATTTACCACACCACACCACATATATCTGGATTAAGTTCATCCGAAGAATCCCACTTCACCTATATCTACACGTAAGTAGGATTATAATGATTATAATCAAGATTCAATTTTTTATAATCTTCTATCCTTCAATCCTTCAATTTTCTTTTGTATTAATAAAAATAAATAAATCTCAACATGAACGAATGCACCTGAATTTTATGACTTGGCAGGAAGAGAGGGTTTATCAGGAGAAGAGACCCTTAGGCTTGGGAGCTATAATGCTTTGTTGAAGAATTCATTGCCAAAAGAATTTCAATACTACAAAGCAGAAGAAGAAACCTTTGAGTCATCTCATGAAGCCTTTAGATCAGCTTTTCCAAGAGGCTTTGCATGGGAAGTGCTCAATGTGTATTCAGGACCTCCTGTTATTGCCTTTAAATTTAGACATTGGGGTTTCTTTGAAGGACCCTTCAAAGGCCATGCTCCTACAGGACAAAAGGTTGAGTTCTATGGGGTGGGAGTCCTCAAGGTATGTCTTGTAACCCAAATAAAATAAAATTATGTATGGAAGGTAAACAAAAACAAAAACAAAAATTAAAAGGAAAAATGCATATATATATATATATATATATATATATATATATATTTAAACAAAAACAAAAAAAAAAATTAAAACCAAAAATGCATATATATATATATATATATATATATATATATATATATATTGAATTAATGGATAAAAATAATTTTGAACTTAAAAAAGTTAATTGATTTTTTAACTCTAAATTATTTGATAATATATAATTTAAAAGTTTCAATTAAATTAATATTCACTTACAATAATAAATTAAAAATTAAAATTTATACTAAAGCAATAAGTATTAGACTTTTAAATAATTATATAATTTATAAATTTTATTGCATATATTATTTAATATTTTAAAATTTAGCCCTTAAATTTTTAATAAATTTTTCAATTTTACTCGATATCACATAAATTTAACCTAAACTTTACTATTTTTTATAATAAAGTTAAGGATATATTTTTTTATTTGTTATTTTATGTTATTTGATCAATGTTACATCATTTCTAATGTCTGCAAAAAGGATAAGGTTTTTTTTTTTGTCCACATAGTTTATGTCAAGTTTACAAAGTCACAAATCATGCACCACAATTAGCTTTCAACTATTAATTAACCATTTAGAGGACATAATTTAATTGAAATTTAAAACCTTATTAATTACTAATTAGGTAGCCCCAAATAATTGGGATTTAGGTGGCGGTTGTGTTAAAAACACAATAGCCTTACTGTATTATCATTTTAAAAAATTTTGTAAATTTATTTTAAATTCATAATATAATAATATTTATTATAACGAATCTAATAATATATTTTTTGTTGTATAAAACAAAAATTAAATAGATCTAAAAATATATATTAAAAATATATTAAATTTAAATCATTAAATTTTAATGGTTTAAATTTAATATAATTATATTATATTTTTTTAACTTATTTAATTTTTATTTTATATAAAAAATATATAATTAGATTCATTATAATAAATACTATTATATTATAAATTTTAAAATTTTTTACAAAATTTTTTAGACTCTGAAATTACAATACAGTAAAACTATTGTGTTTTTAAAACAGTAATCCCTCAATCCAAATAATTAGAGCTCTCAGGTCTAAAACCTCATTATTATTTTAGTTTTTCATTTTAAAGGTCCATTTCATATGCCATTTGCTATAGTATGAAGCACCCATATCATAATATAGGAAATTTAAAAAAAAAAAATCAAATATTAGGTGGCATAAATTGATTGAGTTAATACTCTAATAATTGAGTCTCTAATTCATAATGTAAAACAATAGAAATTCGAACTCTGACGAAGATTTTTTTTTTTCTGTTTTAAGTCTTCTAAAATATGGAAAATGAATTCCAATTATATTTTTATGGAAATTGATAGGTAGATGAATCCCTAAGGGCAGAGGATGTGGAAGTTTATTATGAACCAGCAGAATTAATTGGTGGGCTATTGAAAGGAGAATTGATCTCAGAATCCCAATCCCAAGATCTTATTGATAACACAGTGAAAATTCCAACCTCAAGTCATGGCTGTCCATTCTCCAACTAGACCTGAATCTTTAGCCTCAAGAGTCAAGAATGCAAATATGAATTTATTATTCAGTCCAAAAATATATTATTATTAAATTATATTTATGAGTACTTATACAGTGTACATTTGTTTACTTGTTTTTCCAAGTACTGAGAGGAAAGAATTGATCAGAATTTAGAAAAATATATATTTATCTTATTTGTTTGTTAAAAAATAATAACATTTGTGTTTAATTTTTTTTAGTATTTATTCTTGAAAATCACTAAATTTGTTAAATAAAAAAGTTTTACTTCATTCACAACTACTACTAATAATTGGCATGTTGGTATTGATGTTGAAATAATTTTATTAAAAAAAATATATGTATATATTATTTTAGCTATTGTTAAAAAAAATATTTTAAAAATAACATTTTTCTTAATAATAATTAGTTGTCTTAATAATAATTCAAATAACAATACCCAACAGGTTTTTAACGTCATCGCAACCATCATCATACTTGTTAGAATTTGAATTTTGAGTATTTGGAATTTTTTTTTTAATTAATAGGTGAATTGGGAAAGTATTTTATTGAATTCATCCCATCAAAACAATTGAAAAGATAACAACCATAACAATTCTCATTCTAACGACCAATTACAGCCATTGTATATATCATTATAACAATTAATCACTCCAACTACTTCTACCTATTACCATTATTATCATCTAGGCTTATTCTCGGTCTAGGTTTGGATACCATTTAATAAGTTGAGGTGGAATTTTAAAAAGTCCTTTAATTTTTACAATTACCATTACTATTTTTTTTTAGGAGTTAATGTCCCAAAAATACATCCAAATTTTTTTTATAAAATTTCTTAAAAATCATAATATTATAGTATTTTTTATAACAAATTCAATGACATATTTTTTGTACAAAACAAAAATCAAATGGATCTAAAAATATATGTTAGAAGTATGTTAAATCTAGACCATTAGATTTTAACGGTCTAAATTTAATACACTTATATTATATTTTTTGAATCCATTTAATTTTTATTTTGTATAAAAAAATATGTTATTGAATTCGTTATAAAAAATAATATAATATTATGATTTTTAAGAAATTTTACAAAAAAATTTTGACCTCTAAAAAGTCTACACAATAAAAGTTGATGTGTTTTTGGCACATCAATCCCCCTCAACCCCTATTTTTTTTCAGAATCTTTATTATTAAAATTATCCAACTCTTAAATTTAAGCATTTAAATTATTTAATTTATGAAATATTCAGTATTGAATTTTCAATTTTATCAAACCTCATTTTTATAGATTGAGGAGGCTGATGTGTTTTTACTGTGTAGACTTTTTAGAGGTCAAAATTTTTTTATTAAATTTCTTAAAAATTATAATATTATAGTATTTTTTATAACGAATCCAATAACATATTTTTTATACAAAACAAAAATCAAATGGATTTAAAAAATAAAATATAAGTGTATTAAATTTAGACCGTTAAAATTTAATGATCTAAATTTAACATACTTCTAACATATATTTTTAGATCTATTTGATTTTTATTTTGTACAAAAAATATATTATTGAATTCGTTATAAAAAATAATATAATATTATAATTTTTAAAAAATTTTACAAAATTTTTTTAACATCTAAAAAACATAAATAACAGAAACTGATGTGTTTTTGACACATCAACCCCTATTTTATATATTGTTATTTCAAACTCCCTGTCAGGATTGGAGTTGAAAATTCCGAAGTGTTTTTTTTTTTTTTTTTCATTAAAAAATCTTAATGGAAGGAAACTGTCAAGGCTTAAAAGCTTTGACATGCATTTTGAAATAGGCACCCTAATCACTATACTACTAAATCTATTGGCTCCAAAGTAGCTTTGAATTTAATAAATTAACTTGAAAACACAAATAAAGGTGAAAAAGGAGGTACTGAAAAAGGGATGAAAAATACTTTGCATTGAACCTTGTTATATACATTAAGGTACTTAAACATAAGCATTGCCCAAGTCATTTATTGTGCGGGCAACCTAAGTTGCTCGCAACCACTTCACAACGGTAGAGATGGAGTGCTTGATGGAAGACTCGTCCAAGTCACAGAAAAAGGTCAATTAGTCATGGAAGATTGGGGTGAGTCGTTTTCTTTTTTTTCCCCCCTAAAATTTCCCTTTAGTAGAGGTTCTCGCTCATATCTTAATTTCCTCTTCACTTTGTTGAGTGAAGGGGTAGAATGATAACTGGTGGAGTAGAATCTCTCACCTTCTCAAGAAAAGGAGCAAGCTGTAAATATGGTAGTTAATTATTTCAAGTTAGTTTTAGTAGCTTAGCCTAATCAGCATTTACTGCTCACTCAGCATTAGCTTGTTAATTAGTTCTAGCTGAGTACCAGCATCTTACTAGGTTTAATTGTATACAAGTACATTGTATTCAGTTTTTCTTGATTGAATGAAATTTAAGAGAAATTGCAGATATTACATGTCTAAACAAGCTGATGCAATTACTGATGGGCCTTGATAACAACTATAATCATGTTAGAAATCAAATTTTGCTAATATACCCCACCAACTAGTGTGAACAACGCATATTCAATGGTCTTGAGAGTTAAGAAACAAAGAGAAGTGCACACTAGTTTCATAGATAGTGGTAACAGTAGCGTGATATTTGTGAGAAACCAAACTTATAGGAGAGAGTCTATAAAGGACTATAACTAGGAGAGTCTAAGAACGATTATTACCAATGTTTTTATAATCAGATAGAAGATCAAATATTCAAGCGGAATCGAACTGGTTAAACTGAAAAAAACCGATATACACATATATATATATATATATAATTTGATATTTATTATATATTATGATAAAAATAAATATAATGCAATTATGACTAAATTAAAAATTTATATAAAATCATATTTTTTATGATGTCAATCCAATTACATTAAGTCAAAAGTTATATATATAGTAAGTTATGAACATACTCAAATATCTATTCACGCAATAGATAACATGCAATAGAATTATAATTTTGACATCGGATAAATTTTGGCGTCAAATAAAATTGAAGCAAAGTAACTGAAATTCTTTTAATTTTTTTTAATTTAAAATAACGTTATTTTAATAAAAATGACGTCGTTTTTATAAATATAAATAAATAAATAAATAATTAAAAAAAATCTAATCCATTCGAATAAAAAAAATCAATCTGGTTCGATCAATTTACTGGTTAACCAATCGGTTTATCATTTTTTTAACTAATTTTTGAAGACAGTTAAATGAAAACTGATTTGATCGATCCTTAATTTGTTTCTCAATTTTTTCAGTTTGACCGGTCAGTCTAGTCCGATTTTGACAACAACGATTATTACAAAAGGAGATTGGGAAGGATTATAAGTATTGTACTAATTGCAATATGACAGGGCATATAAAGTAAGGCTGTTTTAAATTGATGGGATATCCTGAGTGGTATAATGAATTGAGGAAACAAAAAGCAAATGAGGAATTTCTGTAATTTCATTCAATCAAGAAAAATTGAATGCAATGTGCTTATATACAATTAAATCTAGTAAGATGCCAGTTCATTGTCCAACATTCCAACTAAGCTAAAACTAACAAAAACTTTTTAACAGACTAACAAGCTAATATTGACTTTTCAGTAGATGCTGACTAAGCTAAGCTACTAAAACTAACCCAAAATCATTAACTACTAACTACTATATTTACATACTAATTACTGCATTCATGGCAGCTTAATAATTTTCACAAGCACCTTGGGCTCATCTAATGGAGGGATTGAAGAAGGAAGGCGAGTAATAGCCTCTGCAAAGTCTTCCTTCTTCTAGCAAAATTAAACTGTACTGTTGCTACACCCGAAGTGGTGATGTTACTCTATACAAAATTAGTAAACTTAAGTTTGGATTTACAATATGCATATAACTATCGTGTCAGCCAATGGCAAGAAAATTATTATCAAAAGTTGAGATCTGTTGACCTGCTAATGACACTTTTAACATAAAATGTATGTAAAATCCCACATTAGTTGAGAAATAAGGAGGAGAAAATCTACTTTATAAAAAGATAAGGCTGCCATTCTCTTTGAAATTAAAAGAAAATTTATAAAAAGGATATAATTCTCTTTTAAAATATGATTCTAAAATTTGTTTAGTAACGAGACTCCAAGTAATATCTTAATTTTGTATCATCGCATTGTATAATCTATTTAATAATTGCATTTTATTCATATTTAAGACTTTAACATGATTAACTAATCATTTTACATTCGTATTGACTGAAACAATGTTATACTTGTGTTTCGCATGACTGCAAACCCAAAAAACTCCAACCAAAATCTAATAAATATTACTCCAGTTCTAACAGGAGCCTAAACCAATAGTCCTCAATATCCCTCCCTCGGACTGTCAACACTAAAAAATGAATGAGCATATGAAAAAGGCTTCCACTCATCTATCTCACTTGTCCTTCCCCTTGCTTTTTTTATTTTATTTTTTTGCAACAAAATTCATTAAATATTTATCACTGAAGCTAAATTTCCGGAAAATTTGTCCAATTCGAAATATTCAACTTACAATTCAATATGCATAAAGCAAAATGATACATATGATAAATACTACCTCGTTCTTCCTGCTTCAATACAAGAAGGGATCAAAAAGAGTCTTGTTCAAGAAATCATAGCACATAATGCACATACATTACAACATGAACTAAAAGAATATTGCAGCGTCATTAAATATTGAACTCACTTTCAAGGACGTTTTATTTGGGGTCTATGCCACGCTGACCTTCATCTACAACAGCCAAACTCAACATTTCAGTGCAAAACTGATCGTCCGGTTTCAACCATAAAGCCTGATTGAGAAGCAAATTACAGAGGGGAAGTAAGACCAAGTGAATGATTAATCAAATTTCCAAGCTGTCCTTTCATATCAGACACCAAAATGCAAATGAAATAAACCTTGCTTATTCAGCCAAGCTACATATATATCATTCCAAACATAGAAAATGCACATAATCCCTAGCACATTCCAACATAGAAAATGCACATAATCCCTAGCACATTCAATGAAACTGCAGCACAAGCATATTTCAGATTACAGACCTTGTGGTAGTACGTAATTGCAGCAGTAAAATTGTCCTGCACAAGGAGGAAAGGATAAGATGACACTTGAATCTAATAGACAATAATTCGAGGCAGTTCAGGACAATCTTACTACAGAAAAGGGAAAACAAGTTTTATGTTCAAAGTCCACACATTTATTTATTTATTTTTCAATAGAAAGATGGAATCCAAGTTTATCCTCTGAAAAACACTCAATTATTTTCTAGGATGTGGCTTGTAAAATTTCGCAGAATTTATAATTTGAGAAACACTTGTTTAATAATTTCATGTGGAAGGCATTCATTCAAATCCCATCAGGTGCACAAGACGGATACCAGGTGGTATGTACTGTTCTCCTGGTGAGCAGGCAAAGAACAAGCTTATATTGAAGTGAGAGAGGTACATACTGTTTCACTAGAAGAGTATTGTGCCTCAAAAGGGTTTTTTTTTTTTTTTTTTTCAGGTTCTTATTGGAGAGCTATAACTGACAGAAAGAGAAAGGTCCAAATAGATTAACAAAGTGGATTGCACTATATTTTGTTTTCTTTTGATCTCTGTCCATCCTTTCATGAAATATTGCTTTAGCAATCAGCATCACTGGATTATGAACTTTACTCTCTGCATTCACTATTTGTTATTAGTAAAATTATTATCATTACTCGGATCACATAAGAATAGCTTTTCATTTGAATTGTCTATAAATTGAGCTAAAACAACTGAAAATAGATATGAAACAGGAATTAGGGGGAGTTGAGGATCCAAAACCCATTAAATTTTTCAAAATCACTTAAAAACACTGTTGGGGTGTTTCGCATTAATTGCAAAAACCCATTTTTTATTAGATTTTTTACTCTTCAAACACTATTTCATTTGGGTTTTTTTAAGCTAATATGAAAATCTCAATTGATAAAACTCCAATTTAACAATCAGACTTCCAAACACCCACTTAATAGATATGAAACAAGAATTATGTTAAAAATTAGCTGTCAAACTTGCCAGGGGAACCTTAACTTTTAATTTGTGCAATTAAGTGGCCAGATATATGTTGGAACAGTATTCTTTTAGTAAATTTAATTAATGTAGTCTGCAGCCCCTACATAAGTGCATGACCCATTACTTTTAGGAGCTAGGAAAGAAAATCCAAATTCAAGAGCCCCCCTGTGCTAGACAATTAAACATGACATCCAACTCTTTTTCTGTTCAAAAGTAGTTCCATCTTTCAAGATACCTACTCTATGGCCAATTATTGGGAATTACAGACAGAAATTGAATGAAATAATTAACAGGACTTAATTTAAAATTATCTCAAGTTGAAATAATTTATTGCACATTTTCACTGTTTAATTTCACATTATTTTTCTTACAAAAATCCTTCAAATTGAGTACTTTTTCCCATGGACTATTAAAAAAGTGGCCAATTGGACCATTTATTTATGAATCTTCACATAGAAAAGAAAGAAATTAGTGTCAGTGAGAAGCACCAATCATAAATGGGAATATTATAATCATTAAATAAATTTTATTATTATTTTATTTCTATCATTACAATCATCATTACCTTTCGAAGCTATTACTTTCTCAAAATGAGCAAAAAGCAGTACCTAAATATTTTCTTGTTATATATTTTTCAATCAAATTTCCAATTCTATTACTATTTAGTGGTGCACAGAAGTTAATGCATAGAAGGTATAAACATATAGATAAGAAAACGCTACTCTTCTCTTCTTTTTTCCAAACTCAATTATCTTATCCAACATGACCTCATTTTATTTTTAAGAATTCCTTCCTGCCCGAGAATTTTTAGAGCAGAGCAGATGTAGAATCATTCTTTAGTGCCACATCAGGTGACCAGCGAACATAAAAATGGTGGGACATACTCAAATTCCACTTCTCATAAATAAATATGTAAGAATGAATAATAATAACAAGAAGAACTCCAAATACCTGCAAATGATAAGTGTAAGCAAGACCTGCATAGGTACTTAAACTTCTAGTTGACAACGTAAGTGCTCTCTCATAGCATGAAATTGCTTCATGATACATCCTGACACATTGCAAGGTAATATAATTAGGTTTGAACAAACACATGTTTTATAATTCATATACTTCACATTAGCACCATAGTTATTATGGCACAAGGCGCACTAAGGGGTCCTAAACCCTAGGCATAAGGCGCAGACGCGAGCCTGAGAGAGGTCAGGAAAAAATTAAAAATGGGAAAAACAATTCAAAATCATGGTTAAGAGTTAATATCAAAATCAAGATGTTAGCCCTATTTTATCAAATAGAACTAACAATTTTCAAAACATCAATAAAAATAAAAAATAAAAAAATAACCTCCTACAATACAGATTATATATAAATGAATATATAATTACAATCCCACTATTAATAAATTAAAGTTCTTTTAGTTTATCAGATGATGCTAACAGATTCATAGGCAAATGTTTTCATATGTTGTAACAAAATTTAAAAAAAAAAAGGAAAAGAAAAAACAGAGGAAAGCAGTACCCAGAAAACATAGCAGCTAGATAAAACAGAAGGGCAGAAATACAAAATCCAAAGGAGAGAGATGAGAACCCAGAACAAAAGTGGAGAGGGATTTGTGGCTCATGGGTGATGGATATAAAAGTCGCTGCTGGTGATCCCAGCGGTGTTCCGGCAGGATTTCGGCTACTTTTTTTCCAGTGACTTTCCGGCACGTGGGCACCGGATTCTAATATATCGGCGTGTTTCAAGTCTGTTGGGGGCGGCCTTTAGTGGTGAGTGAGCTCATCAGAGGTGAATGTGAGGGAGGAGCGCCTTTCTTAGGCCTTGTGCCAGGAAAAAAGCACACACCTAAGCAAAAAGGCTTGCGCCTATGTAAGGTCGCCCGCCTTGCAATGTTAGAAGTGCTAGAGCCATCAACCTGAGCGCCTTGCGCCTGAGGCACGCCTCTTCAATAACTATGATTAATACTATCAACTATTTATCATAAAATGATAAATCAATTTCCAGAACAACAAAAGGGATGGCATCTCCATTCAACTAAGAAAATGCAATCCAGAAAAGGAGAAAAAAATAATAACAAGAACATGAATCCAAGAACAATGAGAATGTGAATCCTCCAAATTAGTAAATATAAACAAGAAATCATAAATCTTGTATATCAGCTGCACTACTTAAAGAAACAGCAATCTCCCATAAATGAAAAAAATATCCTTGTTTAACAGGCAAAAATCAAGACATCTTGAAGTTGGTTTATGGAAACTTTGCACTTCAGTGGTTCTGGTGTCAAACTCCATCATATTAAACACAGGCTCTCATAAACTTAATGGAAAGACAATCACCAAAATTTCCAGTGTAAAATTCTTATCCAACGATACTAATTGACTAAGACGACTAGCTTATGCCACCCAGGTTTAATTCAACAAATAAAACCAAAACTAGATACATCTAAATGCCTAATACAAATTAGGTTACTGCAGAATGTTCAAGTGTCACCATGTCCTTTTATAGGATTATATATGCTACATGTTAAAACTTTCAATTCCTTTTCATGGTTATGCAAGACCTACAATAATTTTTTTCATCTACAATTTCCAACTACAAATCATAGTACGCTGATTTTACATCATCATCAGGCTGCCAGAGCTTCACTCATAACAGACATATCACCAGCTCTTCACAATAACAAGATTATTTGAATATATTAAAAAGTAAAATTATTTCCACTTGAGATTCAGAATTATTTGGCATTTTAGTAGGTAGAAAATAAAGATCAAATCAATATCATATACCCTGAAGTGCACAAAAGGAAGAAACAACCAAAAAGCAAGTAATAGAGGCAATTTCCAACATATTTTATAACATACTTTAATTTTCTGTATGCATGGGCAAGATTAACCACAGTTGGCTCCCACAATTTACTTAGAGATGGAATGTGCGCCAAAGTATTTTCGAACCACAGTACAGCTTTATTATACCTGAAATTGTTTCAGAAATCAAATTATGCAATTAACTTAACTAGAATGAACTCAAAAGAATAATGGCTATAAGCATGCTTTACACAATCTAGGTTATGAAGCATTCACCAACGGAAGTTTCTAAAATATATATATCATCTCAATTAAAAAAAAAAAGGGTAAAATATTAACATTGTAAAAAAGGCCTTGCAAGTAAAGTTCCAACTTAAAGTCATTTCAACAAGATGGACAATTTATAGGGGTAGAGTTGGTGGTGGTGACAGCAATCATACAATAATCCTATGCTGTAATGAACATCCTTACTCTTTCATGTTATAAGCAACAACCCCCAATTCATTATGTACAAGTGGATCTGAAGGGCATATAGTCTTTGCCTGCATAAAAAACTAGAAAAAGGACCAAAAAG
Organism: Aleurites moluccanus; assembly: GCA_948193065.1. Classification (NCBI taxonomy): domain Eukaryota; kingdom Viridiplantae; phylum Streptophyta; class Magnoliopsida; order Malpighiales; family Euphorbiaceae; genus Aleurites; species Aleurites moluccanus. The sequence continues at coordinate 16,410 of CANXYC012328037.1, forward strand.
AAAAAAAGAAAAAGAAAAGTTAAGAATCCTGGAAAAACATAAAGAAGATAACCATCATGAAGAATGCAACACAGCCATAACTGTTCTTATCCTAAACAAAGACAAGAAAAATAAGCATGGATGGATGAATCCAGAATCATTCTATTGACGACAAACTCCATTTATTTCATACGTTATCATAATTGTTCATGAATATTAATTTCTATTTTAAAATTGCTAAACAATGAGAAATAGTTTCTACATGAGAATTCCATTTGAATCTGTTGAAATAAAGAAAATAACAATAGAACACAAAATAAACTCCTCACTCCTCTCCAAGAAAAGAACCTTCTCACAAACATGTGCATCCACAGGGTCATGTGAAAGTGGGACTCTGCAATAAATTCCATAAGAAAAGATCCCTCTCAATATCCCAATTTTATAAGCAGTAGCACTCCACTCTCTCCAAACCCCCTGTAGTTCCTTTACGGAAGCAATCAAAATTTTTCTCACCATTTGTGGCATCACTCAATAAGGCAAAAGTGGACAATAAGATCCCAGCAGTAATCAATACCATAGAGATTGAGTCTTTAGTCGCCACTGGAGGGATTAATCTCAACAGGAATACAGTAAAAAGGCATCACTGTTTATCTATGCGAAACCTGACAACTCTAATCCTCCTTTTTTACTTGCAAAGTCTAAAGAAATGCCATCCCCCGGGCCCTAACTCTTAAGTCAACTGCCATTCAAAGAAAATCATAAACCTAATATTGGGAAGATAAGCAAGTTCTTGGCATAAATCACAAACAATGGCATACCCTAATCACGATTCTGTCACTCTTTACAAACAGTAGATCCAAAAACTTATCTAAATATGGGACTTCAACAAGCAACATTACATAACATTGCTGAGGTTCATCAAACTGCCCTACACCAAATTGTGTCAAATCTGCCTAGCTTTCACCTCTAGCTATTGCCATTTGGCACTGTTAAATCACAGGACGTTCTAATACCAAAATTGAACACCAAAAAATGGCAAACCTTACTTTCTAAGTTTAACAACTAAAGGAGCACACTCTCCTAATTGGCAATGGCATATCAATGTTATTTGCCTAAAATGGAGCGAACTAAATAAAGAACTTGAGAAAGAGTCCATAGAATTTATAACAAATTAGAATATTAACTGAAAATGTAGATGAATTCACAATTCTCCAATACAAAACCAAAACTGGCAATCCAACTACATTAAGAAAATAATAATTCACCTGCTCAGCAAGCTTATAACTGTGGGTTCGCATGTACTCCATCCCAATGTACAAAGTTGGTAAATGGCACCTGGAATAACAGAATATCAAGATTCAACCTGTAAAAAGAGAATTTATAAATAATAAGAAGACTCTGACAATCCACAACCCTAGAATCAAATAAACAATGATGTGTATATCATGATTAGCAAGCATAATACTGATAACTAGCACTAAACTACTGTTATTAGAAGTTTAAGCTACAATCTACAGGTGCTTTCTGTTTTCTCTAAAAATTCAAGACCTCAAAATTCCTTTGCCCCCAAGCAACAACACCTTTAAAACCAATGCTACCTATTAATTTTTTTAACAAATGGACAGGAGATTTTTCATCACTGCTTCTTTGCACAAAAGCAACACTGACTGCTATTGTCATGATAAACAAATAATAAAAGTAAAACATTCTTAATTGAAAATTGAAATTTAATGTACTTTTTGAATTTTAAAGTAATTTTTTTTTCCTTGTGCCAAGACTGCTACAACTGATAAAACCCAACTCCAAGAGAAAGCATGGTTAGCCAAAGCAAATGGATGGCCAAAAACCTTGCAAAAAGGAGATAGACTTGTAATAAAAGGAGTTTCAGACTTGTAATAAAAGGAGTTTCCCAGTGCACAAGCTTCCTATATTGTGGACTATGGAGAAGGTCAGCTGCACACAGCCTTCCCTTGCATTGCAGGGAGGCTATCGTAGTCTTTTGAAACCATTGCCTCCAAGTCCTTATGGAGAAACCTTATTGTTGCATCAAGACACAGCCTCGTAAAATAACAAAAAGGGAGTGAAAAGGTAACAATTTGAAAAGTTAAAGTCTGGCAAGGGTATCATACTCATTTTACAAGTATAAAAAAGCATTACTAGCCAGTTCCGAAAATTAAGTCCTTCCTACTTGTTGCCTTTTAAGTTACAAGCACAATGAACTACCATTCATACAATCATGAACCCAAAAATAGGATCTTGCTAACTAATGGTTGATATTCTAGAAGCAAAATTCTCATAAAATGCACAGTGCACAGAGGGCATAATGTCCATCAATTAACTAGGATGTAGGACATTTTATGAACATGCAAACCTAGCATTCTTTCAAACATAAGGGAGGGAGAGAGGGATGGAGTGGGGGGAGAGGGAGAGAGGGATGGAGTGAGAGAGAAGAAAAGGGCAGAGAGAGAGAGAGAGAGAATGCTGAAAACAAATGTAGGATAATATTTTCAATACAAACATATGTGCTATTTTCAATACAAACATATGTGCTATTTTCAATACAAACATGTGTTGCTTTTATCGAATCACTGTTTCATAAAGCAATTTATTCAATTAATTTTGGACCCAGAATCATTGTTTATAGACTAATAGCATGAAATACCCTGGGAATAAACGAGCAGCAGTACGATATGCTGACATTGCTTGATCACCCTCTTCTTGAGCAGCATAAGCATTCCCATATCCTATCCAAGCAGGAGCAAAGGTTCCATCTAGACTTGTAGCCTTGCTGTAGCATAGAACAAAAACAAAAAACAAAAACAAATCATATCATGTATACCTTGTAACATAGTAAATACAAAAAGAAAAGCATGTTAAAAAAAATGTGACATATATGATTCAGCAATATATTGCAGGCAACATATTATAATGAAAAAATATTTTGGTACTGCTCAATCAAGATTTTGTCCAGTCAGCAAATTACAGTCTAACAGATATTACATAAATCTTCGCCTCTTGTTTGTTTCAAAGGAAGCAGCTAAGGAAGTTCAACTTCCCAGGAAGTCCCGACCACTACACTTGGTTGTTAAGAAAGTGCAAACAAAGGGAAGTTGAATCAGGGTTAAGTTTCATATAATGTTGACCTGAAATAGCGCCGTGATTGATCATACTTCTTGATACAATAGTAGTAGCAACCAACAGCAAACCATGAAAGAGCCCTGAAAGAAGAGAAATCCAAATAAGTAAATGACTTCATTCTCTATATTGTGCTTCAATACAAAGATCAAATGACCATCCTTAAAAGTTATGCAAATTGCAAGCACAGCCTCTCTCTCTCTCTCTCTCTCTCTCTCTCTCTCTCTCTCTCTCTCTATGTGATTTCAAAGAAAAAATTCTGAGTTCAAACAAGCATCTATAATAAATCATTCAAGCACTCTCTCTCTCTCTCTCTCTCTCTATGTGATTTCAAAGACAAAATTCTGAGTTCAAACAAGCATCTATAATAAATCATTCAAGCACCATCTTCAGACAAGAAATCACAGCAGCTGAAGAAACATGATCCCTTCTCTTTTTCCCTCTGTTCAATTCTGTTAAACTCTCTCTCTCTCTCTCTTCAAGCACCATCTTCAGACAAGAAATCACAGCAGCTGAAAAAACATGATCCCTTCTAAAAGTCATGCAAATTGCAAGCACAGCCTCTCTCTCTCTCTATGTGATTTCAAAGAAAAAATTCTGAGTTCAAACAAGCATCTATAATACTTTTGCTTCTAAATTTGAATGTAGTGTTCCTATTTTTCTTTTTCTTTTTTTAAATTTCAGTTTGGTAGTTAGGCAATAAGGCAATTTTAGTAACTTCTTACGTACGCTCGCATGCAATGTTTGTTCGGAGGAAAATTTTGCAAAATTTAGAATATCATATCATAATATAGTATAATCATTCTTTAATTTGACTCAATGGTTTAAGACTTATAATCTATATATGGATGAAAATTGTCGCTAACTGCTATTTGTCAAGTAGATTTTAGCTTGGTCATAGTGAAAGTTATTCTTCTGATGGAAGAAAAGAAGTCCACGAGTTTAGCGAATCCACATTTCTCTAGTCCTCTTTACACATTATTATCTTTTTTATTGGAATGTGCAAGTATCAGCAAACAACATGCAGTTTATATATTATTAGACCTTGATTAATGAATTTTTTATTGTCTTATCCTTTGAGGGTGCGATTACCTAGAAGTTTTCCGGGCCTACCAGTTATTTTACTTCCATCTCTTTTTCTCTTTTGACTTCTTATTTCTTTTATTTTTCGTGCATTATTGTTGATTATCTGATAGCTTCTATACATTAAATCAGTAGCCTGCTGTTTTTATTCATGTTTGACATTTATAGGTACCTAAATAATTCATAATTCAGATTGGCTCACCGACTATATCTAAAGCGCAAAAAAGGTAAACACAATACTAATTTCTGATGAAATCCTTCAACTTAGAAGGACGTACAAACAAAAATATAAAACTTGAAAAAAACATGGAGGCAAGTTAAAAAGAAAACAGGAAAAAAAAACTCACTTTTGGGGATAATCCTTCACCAAATTACATGCCATAAGATATAGCTCATTTGAATTTCCAAGCTCCATAGCAGCAGCTAAATGCACTAACGTACATTTCAAATGGAAAGGATCCTTCTCAAGCAATCTTTTAAAATAAAACATAAAATTCAGATCAGCTGAGGCATATAATGTCCCAAATATTAGATGTTTTCCACTAAAAAACCAGCCAAACTTACACAGAAGTTAGTTCAAAACATTTGTGATATTCACCACATTGATGATAGTATTCAGCTTTGCAGGCGAGCAGATCAGTATCATTCTTGAGTGTGTGCATGAAACACTGGCTGGAAGGGTTACCATTGCAGCTTTCCTTTTCAAGCTCTCTGAATTTGGCTTCTATAACATTTTCTTTGTCATACTAGATAGCCACCATGCCAATAGGAAGAGTTAAAGGTTAGCATGTACAAACACAAAGAATTACTAGAAAAATTAGATATCCCGAAAATCAGTATGTCCAATAACTTCATTAGCTATTTTGATTTATAAATGATTCAACTAGCATGTGTCTACCTTTTTCATCAAGCATGAGTAGAATGAAGAAAGCCACCCATCTTCTGGACCAAATTGCAATGATGAAAGTAGACTTGTTTCTACAATTAAATTTAAAAAAAAACAACAACAACAAATTAGAGCAGCAAATCATATGAGCCAAATAGTGCAGCTATTGAGAAACTGTACAGTCAAATGCATAAGCTTTTAGTTAATAAATAAATACCGTCCCAGATCTTGAAGTTATTTAACAAAAAACTACAATTGAACTAAATAAATCAGACAATAAATTGTAATTGGAGATCTTTTACCTTCTTCACATGTAAGCATGTGATTTTCAATAAGGCATTCCAAAGCCTGAACAATGGAAATATGAGAATCAGTCACGCATTCACCCGAAACAAAGGAAAAAAAGATTTAGAATCTCAGATAGATACAATCATAAAGGACAGAAATCTTTATTGAGCTCTTAAGGATATTCAAAAGTATGCAATGAAAGATAAGCCCATGAATTCTGCAATGACAAATACTATAAGGCAAAAGGACTATGTTGTGCAAATTAACTCATCCTCCAAACAAAGAACTATGATAAATGACCAGCATACCTCGTAACATAAAGGATCAGCCTTGATAGCAGCTTTGTACCTTAAATCAACAGAACAGAGAAGATCAAATAAGCTCTCCAGCCAATGCATAAAGTGTTTTTCATTTTTGGAGAACAAACTTCAGAGAACTGATCAAAGATCGATTAAATGTACAAAGAAAAGAACAAAGTACAAAGGAGACATAACAAAGAAATACGCTATGCTGATCAAAATGTGAGTTCATATAATATTAGGAGGGCACAGGAAAAAATCCCATGGAACTGCCATTGTGAAAGTTGAATCTTTTAAATAAAAGTTCCCTCATTTTGAGATATGACAACTGAGCATGTGCCATGTGGTTTTCTTATAAGTTCCTTCCATTTAAATAAGTTTGTAAAAAGTCCAGAAAATGGAAACCAAAGAGGAAAAGGATTATAATATATCAATTGAATAGGAACTGTGTGCATTGTTTTTCAATAATTATTGGCTGGAACCCAAGAAACAGCTTATAGGAACTTTTTTGACATTGAAAGGAAATTTTTTGGAATTGAACAGTCTGAGATTTTTTCAAACTTATTTTGATAGCAAATTGATGAATAGGAATTGAGAAATATCAACGGAGATAAGGATTTCAATTTGTGTATCAATGGCCACAGTTTTGGGGTTGGAATAATTTAAATTTGGAGGCTGCTCTGGTACCTGTCCATATTGCAGTAAACAGTTCTGCTCAAATTAAATCAATGCCCCTCTTGTAGAAAGATTTAAAAAAATTGTCCATGTTTGTTAATATTCAGCATTAAAAAAAATTGACTTCAACATGCATGAACATCAAGCTGTAGAAGTTTATCAAGCTTCTATTTATCATTTCAAACATTTTACAAGTGGAACAGAATTCATATCTTAAAAATGGTAACACGTAAAAAAGAACAATACTGTTTCTCTTTCTTAAAAGAAAATAACCCCATGATTATGTAACAGGAACAATGAGGAAAAGAAAGAAAAACATTTTTACAAATAAGATGGTTAAGAAAACCAACCACTGTCGAGCTTGGGCTCGATTTTCCAGAGCTTCATAAGCCCTACCCCTTAGAAAACATATTGCCGAAGATATCTGTCAGAATTGGAATAAAACATTTAACAAAAATTGTAGCAATAAGTACATCCTTGAATCTGTACATCCTCAAGCAATGCATCACACATACTCACCAGAATTCAGTGATGAAATGATGAAAATACTCTTTACAAACTCCAACGTGCAATAAGCATTAAAAAGAAGAAATTAATCTACAATAACTAAAACAAATCTAACCATAATCACAAGTGAAGGCAAAAGAAAACATGAGAAGTCTGCAATTTTATGAATATTTGACCGAACTCCAAACTCATATGGTAGGCACATCACATCAAGCCTTTAAAGCAAACTATTAAGAACTACATAGCCATATATGACTAATTCAACAAATCATATGGGGATAATTAAATATTAAATAAGTAAATAAAGATCTTCTGGCTCAATAAAACCTTATTGCGCAAAATGGGAACAACAGAGCACAGGAGGAAAATTAAACATTTGACAGGCATAGAATTCACTATAAATCAGGGCATAGCAACATGCTAAGATCAAGAAGTAGCTGAATTGACATTGCACCTCAAGGGATTGACAGGAGGTCTCAACCACCTGCTTAGTGATATGTTATCCTGCTGTAAGATAAGAAGCATCCTCTCTTCCTCGGGCATGGTCATAGCCGGCCCCTAGTTTAAAAATTTTGTTTGTATGTATAATTTTTGTAATTTGCAAATTATAATTTTAATCCATTGGAAGTTTTTTGTGATTGTACCTGCCAGCTTTTCTTAAGACTAATTGTACATACACTAATTATGATTGACAATAATAGTAGCAGTAATAATAATAATAATAATAATTCAGTCCAAGGGGTATGATATTAGCTACAACTCTTGCTTTTCTTGAATTACGAACAGTTTGTAAATCATAGACCCAAGCTCATCCTAACACTTGTAATCATGTACTTCATAGTGTTTGATTTCATACCTAAGGTTCTTTTCTTCACTTTGAAGTGACGATAAAAACTACAAACATGTTATCTGTGCAGAGGAATTGTAGATTTTCCTGTTAAAAATAGATTTAAAGAATTGACTTTTTTTATGAATTTCAAATATCATGCAACTTTTAAGTTCCAGTGTTGACTTTCTCATAAAACATAGACAAGGCAATGACCAACTTTTAGTGAATTTTAATAATCTATTTCTTAACCTTTCCAAACCCATGCAATTGATTTATAGTGCTTAAATGTGCCCCTAAACTATTATGCTGCCAATAATTAAGGCAGCCTCAGTAGCGAGCAAAAGGTAGAAAGTCAAGAATACAATAAAAGGACCAAAAAGCCATAATAAAAAATAGCATATAACAGCCAAATGAAAATAGAAAGATGAAGGCTCACATTGATCTCACGATCTTCTCCATCTTTATCTAAGTACATGACATTGCAATCTTTAGTGTCATACACATTCCCGTGTTCATCAACCTTAGCATCACCAAGCATTAACAGACATTGATCCCATTCCTTCAGTTCCTCCTGATAATAATTTCAAAATATTTCAGAAAAAAGTCACATCAACTAAAAAAAGATGTACAAAAAAAAATTAATCATCAAATAAACAAATGCAGCAGAAGAACCCTAAAAACCCCAATTAATTAAACAATTAAAGGCAATAATGACGAACTTGCTCAGTATTTGAGAGTTCATAAACCTAAATAGAGTTATCAGAGAGAGACAGAGACAGAGAGATTACAAGGCATTTGGCGGCGAGGTAGCGGAAACGGAGGTCACGGAGGACGATCTTAGAGGCGTTGAGGAGGTGAAAGGCGCGGCGATAATGACGGCCAAGAAAGAGCGCCTGAGCCTGCATGTAAATGTCGGCAGGATCGTTGGTGAAAACAGCCACTTTGTCAGCGAAGAAGATCGCCGATGAGTACAAGTGCTTGCTCACGCAGTCACGCACCACTCCGCGAAGCTTCTCTATTTGCTCTTCTCTCATCTTCTTGTTAGAGGATTTGGAGGGAAGGAAGGAGAGAAGAGGGGTTTGGGAGTTTAAATTTTTTTTTTTTTTTTTTTTTTTTCAGTGAATGTGGGAAGTGGCATTTGGGGTTTTTCAGTTGCTATTTTACATGACTAGTTTTTTAGCACGTGGGTTGCACCTGATTTGTGTTTGTTATTAACTTGTGGATTATTAATATAAAATATTAGAAAATCATTTTGCATCAAGAGGGATGTGATTTACTAAAGAAAAATATTTTCACAATCAACAATCCTTATATTACTTGTTAACTCATAATTAATAATTAATAATTGAGTCAATTAAAATATCATGAATTGCTTTATTCTAAATTTACTTTCTACTTGTTTGGATGAATTACTCAAGCCAAATAATCATTAAAAAAAAATCAAATGAATACCTAAATTTTTATTTTCTTTTCAATCAGTGGTCACAATCATGATTCGACCAATTTCTAATCGAAAATGTTAATATAAAATTACACATTATTTCAATTATTTGACTCAACACGCCATATCGAATCCAAATCAACTGAATTTTAATGATCACATTAAAAAATATTAAATTTTTTATTGAAATATTAATTTAATTCTTTCAAGTGAAATATTCTTCTAAATTAAATTTTATTTAATTTTCATAAATTCAAATAATAAATTTTTTCAATTTCATTTTCATAAATTCAAACGATAAATTTTTTCAATTTAATTTTCATAAATTCAAACAATATTCTTAAAAATTAATTTATAAATCAAAAACCATTGGTTATTTTTTCCATTCAAAATATTCTTATAATTTAAATTTTTTTAAAAAATGAAGAATTATTTTGCTATATTAAAATTTAAACAAATTATTTATTGATTTGCTTATAAGGTCATCTAATAAATTAAAATTTAATTATTGAATTATTGTCTTCTACGCAAAATCTTATATAAATTAATAAGGTCATCTAATATATCTACTAGTCATTAATCTATTATAAGAATATCTTTTAATTTAATAAATTTAATTTTTTTAAGTAAAAATATTCTTCTAATTTAAATTTTATTTAATTTTCATAAATTTAGATAATAATTTTTTTCTAAAAATTAATATATGAATCCAAAATCGTTTATTTTTTATTCAAATTATTCTTTTAATTTTTAAGTGAAAATATTCTTCTAATTTAAATTTGAAGAGTATTTTCACTTTAAAATTAAAAAAAAAAATTGAATGAAAAAAAAAATAACAAATAGTTTAGTTTAGATATATAGTGTTATGATCCAAATTCGGGGTCATAACCGACATGTAGTTAGACCGGAGTCTAACCACATAAGTCTAGCAAATACTATATTTATAACTTGTGGGATTACACATGAATATTTAATCAAATACTCATACCTAATTATTCATGATTGAGTACTATGAAACAATTAAATTTTTGTTCTAAATAATAACTTAACAAAATACAATTATTAAAAATATTAATTTTGAGTTAGTTACAACCCAACCCTATAATGAAAATTATCTAAGAATAAACTAAATAAATTTTTTAGATCTTGACTCGGCTTTGAGGAAAGAAATAGAAGAATAACTTTGCCAAATAACTAATAACCTGTAAAAAGAAGAACTGTGGAAGAACATTGCTTAATGAGAAACATATGTGATAGGGAACTTCTAGCTAATTTGATATGTAATTGACTAACCAATCAAGTCATTTATATATATGGCATAGATATATATATTACCATATAACAAATACAATTAATAATGCAACAAAAATTATATATACATTAAAAATGGATGGGAGTTGCACTGTGCACTTTTCCCATCCATTCAGTACTATTATTTTATATATTATTATGTAAAATAAATATGCTTAGTGTCGTGTGTGGTTTAATGGTTAAAACAATAAAAATCTTTTATATGATTGAGTGTTTGAACCTTAGCCACACCACCTTAAAACCATTCATTTTCCCCTCTTTTTTTTAGGTTTTACGGTCTTCATGTTAACCTTAAAGTGAGAAACTTCAAGAACTCTCAAAAATAGTCTCTTCCCACAAATTAAAACACAAAAAGACGATACCTTTAATTCCTTTAAAGCTCAGAGAGGTTTAGGTTAATTCAGAGCCACTTAAGCTGAAGAAAATGGAAGAGAGCTCGCGCTGTGTTGATGGCTAGATTTGGGTGCCGCTTTCTAAGGTAATCTTGGATTGTGTGAAAAGGTAGTTTCGGATACACTTAAAGAGACTAAGGCTGGTGATATTGCCATGCAAATCCTTTTGGGTCAAATGTATTACTTAGAGCGCATTTTAGCTCGGGAATAAGAAGTTAAGAAAAGAGCAATCATGCACAAAATTGTCAACAGTGGCCCACAGATATGATATTTCTCTTAAAATTGTAAGTTGTTCATTAATGATTTAAGTCATTCTTTAGAAACAATAAAATGATTTTGCAAATGTTGATATCCATCTCAGTGTTGATTATTATTGAAACTATTTTATATTAATGTTAAATTTTTTCCAGGTTGTTCATATCTGGAATTCAAAGGAGTATCATTTCATTTTGTAGTGGTTATTGCTATGTTTTAGTTTTTGAATTGTATTTTGTTGGTTGTGTTTGTTGTGTGGAGATTTTCACCTATGTGTATTAATATATCGGGGTTGTTTGTTAGATGATTTTTGATATGTAAAAAAGTGAAAAGCATATGGAGAATTAATGAGAATCTCATTTGTTATGTCTACATGAAGCAATGCTTCTCATTTGTTCTTGTGTCAATCATTGGATATGTTACAAACCTCATTTGGATTCTTGATTCTGGCTCACGCTACTTTTCTGCTATTCAATATATAATCTCTTAACCAAGAAAAGAATTACACCTATTGAATACCATTTTAAAGAGGTAAATAATTTTCCATGATCTTTTAAGGTATGTGCTCTCTCTAGTAGTTTAAGAAGAAAAAAAAAATTGTGTGGAGGGTAGTTGGATTATTATTTGGATTGTTCCTCAAGTGGAACAATCCAAATAGATGCATAATTTGCTCATCTCAAATTATTACTTGGATAGCTTCCCACTTTATTCTAATTTATTCGAGGTGTACTTTTTTGTGAAAATAATTATGATATTAAAGATAATATGTATGTGCAAAGTTCATGTGACAATCTTTATAACCTTCTTTAAGTTTTTAAACGACATAATGAGATCTCAATCGCATCTCATTTGTACTTTTATGGGATTTCAAATAGATATGCCTTATAGCATGTAAACTTATGTTTATAACAAAAAAAAAACTACATGTTCTCACTTATTAATATTTTCATTTCATTTATTCTTTGTTTTTTGAATTTGTCAGGTAATAGAGAAATAGAGCGAAAATTTTTAGAAAGAGAAATTGGGGATTTTATATGCTTTGTTACTGTGAGGTTTCTTTGAGGGAGAAACATTGGTTTGTATTCCTCCTTCCCTTAAAATCTCTCAGTTAGCATTTTTTTAATTCAATTAATTTAATATTTTTTGGGATATTTAATTCAACTTTTATTAATTCTTATTTTTCATTGGTATAAGGTGCAGCCAAAATTAAGACTTTTATTCAACTTTTAGTAATTCTTCTTTATGAGGAACTGTAATACCCCAAAATGAGTCAATTAGATGACAATGAATCGGAGTATTGAAAAACAATGATTAGATAGTGACGAGAATCGAAAATCTAAAGACAATTATATGAAAACAGTTACAAAAATTAGAATAGAACAAAAGTAAATTGGAGGAATTAAGAGATTTAGACAGAATAGACAAAATATGACAGAATGATTAATATTAGACATACACAAGTGAATTAAGTTTAAGAGAATTAATCAAATCAATAAAAGAAAATGAATAGTCAAAAGATGAAAATGAAGTAAAAATTTGGTACATATATTAAAAACTTAAGAGTAAGCGACTGTAGAGACAGTTATGGATTGTTAAATAGAAGAAATGAGAGTCAATATTGAATGATTAATAATGATAAAGAGTTAATTAGAAATTGATTAAAATGAAAAGAGGATAAAAGTATAGAGGATTAAAGTGTTTAGGGAGTAAAAGTGGATTTTCCAAATTAAAGATAAATGGGACCCACCAATTTTATCTTCATTTCTATATGTTAAAAATCAAAATTCAAGCCTAAATTTTACCAAGTGTAGGGTGGCCATATGGAGTCTAAATGGCTAAAATTTTATGTGTTTTATTATTTTAAAGTATTATGTAAATCTTTACACACGTTAAGTTTTAGTGAAGTGAAATTTTTCATACTTATCTTTTTTTTATTATTATTTCCTTAAGCAAATAAAAGTCAAAATTCATGTCTCATTTTCATATATATGGGCCGGCTATATGTATAAAATATGGCCAAAAGTTTATTTGTTTATTTATGTTAAAAAAAATAAAGTAAAACCTTTACACTTGTCAAATTGTCAAATTTTCTCTCAAATTCTCTAGAATTTTCTATAATTCTCTACAAATTTTCTATCAAAAATTTATTGTATTTATATTTGAATTTTTGTTTTATATATATATATATATATATATATATATGTAAGGATAAGAATAAAGGTGTCACATCCCACTTTTGGGATATGATGGTCTTAGGGCACAGGGAAGGTATAAAGCCACCTACACCTGTAGAACCCCCTATTTATCAATTTACAGAAAATTTGTCATAGTTTTTCCTATATTTTCATACTATTTCCGACCCAAAATCGAGTCTTTTAATAAAACACGGCCTGCAGAAAAATTACACTCCTAATAAAACTTCTTATACCCTCAACTCCAACACACCAAAAATGCATATAAATACTTCCATAATTATTCTCATAACATTCAATAGATTTATTATAATTTAGATTCAATATTTACATTTCAAAGTATTCATTGCTTAAGTGTTTACAAATTTATATTGCAAAATTTAAGCCAAAATCATGGAGTAAAATTCTAGATTTTGATACAGTGTCCAAAATATCACAAACCATACATAGATAATATAGGTTCCCAGCGAGAAGAAGAAAGAGAGCTGGAACCGTCACTATCTAAGTTGCTCCTGTAAAAAAAAAAATCACAACGATGTGAATATAACTCAATGAGTAAAATACATATATCATGCTTATAAAGTCAATTCTTTTCAATAATAAAGAAAGGCTTAACAAGCTATATTTGAAAATACTGTTTTACAATAAATAGATAGAGATAATGTCAATAAAGAAATATGGAACACATAGGTCATTACTTAATGAATCAGTGAGTCAATAATAATAATAATAAGTATAATAGAAAATTTTAGGTCCAGATAATCCACATAGAAAAGCTACATATCTCGGTAGCAATCAATCAATTTGAGTATAAGGTTGATCAGACCTTATGGCCAGGACCTTACCCCCTCCTAGCTAGGGTCCGCATAGAATACTCATTGTACACAATGTCGATGTAGTAAACTCTACCCCATTGATAGGCCTTTCTGTCATAATCATATCATTGTAACAATGGAATTCACACAGAATAGCCATATAACGAATAATCACATTTAAGGTTCTATATTAATAATCAAGAGTTAATGGAAGAGATATTCAAGTAATAAAGATAATTGGGGAAGTTCATATAATTCATATATATATATAGACATAATCAAATTTTAGCAAAGCCAATTTAGAATGGAATAAAAGTCCAAAATAGAAGGATTCAATAATTCCAATGGAATAAGACAAAGCATTGATATATGTACATTACTCACTTCTAAACCAAAATACGACAACTATTCTCTTCCTCAATTAACCAAGGTAATAAGGATGCTCCAACTCTTCATCATTTTTTTCCTTATTTTTGGAAGCTATATATTCAACATAAATTTCAATTTAGACTTCGATAAGTATGAAATTATTTTAATTAAATTCTAAGAATAGAAATTTTACATTTCCCCCAAACCTTAGGGTTTCAGCTAGAATTTCCAATGCTGGCAGTTTAGGTTCTCCTAATCATATTTTGAGTTATACTTATTCAATTTCTGTAATTATTTTTTCCGCTAAAACTAGACATCTCAAACTATAACATATTTAAAATTGAGACCATTCTTATCACTACACAATTTATAGTGAATTTTTAAACTCTGCCCTGCACCCTTGCAACATCTGTCTAGGTAGACTTTAAACTTTTCATTATAACTCAAATTATAGATGTTCATGTCACACCCCAACTCTAGTGGTGCGATGATCCTAGGGCAAGGGTAGGCTTAAGGCCACCGTAAACCCGTAAAACACTCATATCTTGGATCTCATTTATAATACACATTCATACCAATATAGATATCATTCAATATTCAATTCTACGATTTATGTAATCATAATTCATATCTTTATATTTATCATTTCATAATTTCCTCTTATTCTTTACTGATCAAAAGATGCATCCCACATCACTAAGGAACAAGGGCAACCCAAAATGTAACAGATTATACAGTAAAATAATGTCATCCTCAATAACTAACTACGGAGCTCTAGAGTATACTCCCAATACATACTGTACCATAATACACTTTAATGAATATATACATATATATCAAAATAATTACAATGGAGGCTTCTTTAAGGAATGAATCAAGAAGCTCGATCTTCTATATTAGCTCCCTCACGAGCTACACTATCACCTGAAATCCACAAAAGATGAGTGAGCCTTCAACTCAGTAAGATATGAACATGCAATATAAAAGATATATATATATATATATATATATATATATATA
>CANXYC012328236.1:0-12129 GCA_948193065.1 Aleurites moluccanus
GCAGGAATAGTACTTGCCACACCAAATGGGTATCATTTACCCATGGCCATTAAATTGTCCTTTGAAGTAACAAACAATGAGGCAGAATATGAAGCCTGCATATGTGGACTAGAAGTTACCACAAACATGAGGATTGATTGCCTGGAGGTCTATGGAGATTCTAATTTGATTGTGTCGTAAGCTTTGGATAAGTGGAAGATAAATAAAAAGAGTGTTTAGTTCCTTACTATCAACGCGTGACTGATCTAGCAGAAAACTTTCATGAATTATTTTTCCACTATCTACCTCGAGCCAAAATTAGTTTGCCGATGCTTTGGCAACGCTGGCCTCCATGATAGACATGATAGGTAATGAGATTGTACGTCCTGTGGTCATTGAAGTATGAAGACAACCGGGTTATGCTACAATATGCATCCAGATTCAAGTAGCCATGGTATTGGGACATATTTAATTTCTTAAAAAATGACTAGTATCCGGAAGAGGCATCCAAATTAGACAAGAGGACCCTGAGACAATTGGCTAGCAATTTCATATCCAATGGTGATGTGTTGTATAGAAGATCCTGGGATAACATCCACCTTAGGTGCGTAATGGAGGAGGAAGCTCAAAAGATCATGGAATAGGTACATGGTGGTGAAGAAGGTCCGCACATGAATGGTTTTACGTTGGCCAGGAAAATCACGAACTTGGGATACTTTTGGCCTTCAATGAATGATGATTGTGCTAAGTATGTTCAGAAATGTCACAAATATCAGATATTTGCGAAACTTTAAAAGCGACCTCCCGTTCCGTTGCATCCGACTACAACACCTTGGCCTTTTGCTACATGGGGCATTGATGTCATAGGACGCATCAGCCCTAAGTCCTCAAACGGTCATGAGTACATTCTTATGGCAATAGATTACTTCACAAAGTGGGTAGAAGCAGCCTCTTATCAAGTGCTGAATTCTAAAATGGTAGCACATTTTATCCGAAATAACATCATTTGTCGGTTTGGATTGCCTTTTGAGATCATCACCGATAATGGGCCTCATTTTCAAAAGGAAGTAATAAATCTGCTTGAAAAGGAAAAGATTTAACATCATCGGTCTTCTCCTTATCGTCCTCAGACCAACAGGGCAGTTGAAGCAGCAAATAAGACAATCAAGACCATTCTGCAAAAGATTATCACCAATCATAGGAATTGGCATGAACGCCTTCCATTTGCATTATGGGGATATCGGACCTCCATTCGGACACCAACGAGGGCAACTCCGTATTCTTTAGTATATGGGATGGAAGCAGTTCTTCCAATTGAAGTACAAATCTGCTCTGCAAGGGTCATGCGGGAGAATCAGCTTACTGAGGCAGAATGGATCAAGGGGTATCATGACCAGCTAAATGCTATTGATGAAAAAAGGATGGATGCGCTTTACTGAATTCAAGAGTATCAGCAAAGGCTAGCCCGACATTTTAACAAAAGGGTGACTGACAGAGGATTGGAGGAAGGTAACTTGGTGCTTAAGGAAATCAGAGCTCATGTGCATGATCCAAGAGGGAAGTTTAGGCCAAATTGGGCCGGACCATATTTGCTCAAGAAGATCTTGTCCGGTGGAGGTGTCATACTCACGGATCTGGATGGGAATGAATTTTCAAACCCTTGTAATCTTAATCAATTAAAAAGATATTTTGTGTAATTCTTGCTTTATGATGCATTGTATGAACAGAAATACGAGAACCTGATTCTTCTAAAAGAAAACTGATTAACAGAAGAAAAAAAATAATACAAATGGAGATACGTAGGCAACCCACCCTGGGTGCGGTCCAAAGTATAATAAAATTATCATTTTCTATGCCTAGATTAATTAGTCCATGCTCGCTAAGTTGAAAACCTGAATAAGGCAGCTTAGGCAAAAGTTAGAGCAGCTCGGCAAGTTGAAAACCTGAATAAGGCAGCTTGGGCAAAAATTAAGAGCAAAAAAAAAAATGCGTCATTCTAAATTGAAATTCATCAATTATTCTCGAGTCCTTTTTCGTCAAAAATATTCTGTTTTGTCTCGTCTATTAGAGTCAAAATAACAAAAATTCAATTTCATTTTATTTAATTTTAATAAATCCAAATGAATGAAATTCACAGAAATTTCCAAAAGATTGAATGAACAAAAATGGGCCCTAGTCTAAGCTCATCTTCTCCTGGGATGAACATTCTCTGAGTCGTCAGAGTCCCCATCTCCGGTCATGACTGTATCCTATTTGACCTTCTCCTCCAATTTGTCGTTGGTTGCGTCAACTCCTTCTGGTTTTGTCATAGAGTCTGTCTCAAAACCCCCAGTCTCAGTAGTGTCAGCCTCCAGTTCTGTAATCAAGGCAACCCTTCTGGTCTTCTTAATGGACCAAACCTCTGTGATAAACCAAGAGTCATAACCCTCCAGCTTGCTTGACAACCCAGTAGGACGTGCGAAACGCATCGATCACCTCCAGCCATTCATTATGGCCTGGGACACAGGTCCTGTAATTGGAGATGTGGGAAAACAGCTTCGTCTGGTGGAATGCCCTATGGCTGGCCCATCTGTTGCAAGATTCTAGTTCCTTAGTAGAATGAGGTCATAAAGATCCCTAGCAAATAAACCATCTTGTACCCATAACTCATTATAATGAATGAGTCAATTCCATACCAGGAGCAGTACCAGAGCAGTTCTTTCGAATCTAGCTCCAAAATCCAAGCAATCCACTCCTTTTCTGAGTCAAGAAGAATCAGAGTTCTTCGCATGCGGTAATGCACAGCCGAATATGGCATTCTGTCTGGGGGAGCCACCACCTGCAGATGGTCCTTGAGCCAAACCTGAAAAGAAGAAAAAGGGGTAAAAAATGATGAAAATACAAGATCTTTTTACTTGTAAAATGACAAGGCTAATAGACCAAGGCCCTTCGGCTCTAAAATTTCCATCCAGGTTCTGTAGGGTTTCCGCTAAGATCAAGCCAACAATAGTGCTACCGCGCTCCATCTGAGCGATTAACTCCACTACCCGAATGTCTCCCCAACCAGGAGAGTTAAAGAAGAGGCATCCAACGGTCAAACACAATACCAAAACGGTCATTCTGTATTTCTCTCTTATTTTATCCTTCGAACTTTTCGGATATTGGAACTCAACCATGACTGCAGCTAGGTTGATCCGGCCTTCCACGACCATAGAGCTGGCTAGCTCGTGTTTCAACCCCAAAAGTCTCCTGAAAGAATGAAAGTAGCCAATCCTATACTCAGGGATTGCTAAAGCAGCATTTAGGCTGCTTCCGAGGATGGCATTGAATTCTTCAAAAGTAGGGCACATTTCCTCCATACTAGCACCAAATCGGAACACGTGGTCAACGGGGTCCTAAAACCTGAAACAAGCTTTCAGAAAGTCCCAATCAACTTTCACACCCTCAGAGTCAAAACAGAATTGATTCCATACTTGCCCATATTTATTTTTTCAACCTTGTATAGGTTCTTAGTCCATAAAAACATGTGGTGGCTATAGTAAGGCTCCATTGGCCTCTTTGGCTAAAATGAGAGAGAAACGTCGGAAAGAAAATGCTAAGAAAGCACTTAGGGTTGCTAAGAAGAGTCAGAGTAACTTTTTCAGAAGAAGGGAGACTCCCTTTTATAGAAAAGTGAGCCAAAGTAGGCTGGGGGGCGCAAAACCACCACCAAGGCCTGGCGGCGCCACCCTAGGCTTGGGGCGGCATCACCACCTCATGGTGGCGACAGCCGCCAAGTCCCTGGAACACTGGGACGGCAGCCGCCCATAGCCCATGGTGGCAACGCCATAAGCCTAAGGCGGCAGTGCCCCTTCAGGCCGGCGACAGCAACTTTCCCAGGCATGTTTTTCTAGATTTTTGGAAATTTTATGAGTCCGGGGCATTTTAGGATATTTCCAAAATATTTTTAGGCATTTTTAATGCATTTGATTTCATTTTTTGACTGAAAATTGCATAACATGGCATTTTAGTCTGCATCCATGACATGGGGTGGTTCAATAAATTTTAAAGTATCATAACATATGCAGCATCATTAATACATAATATCATTCGTAGCATCACCATAGCATCCATACATCATGGTTAAAAGAAAAAAAAAAAAGAGAAAGCAGGGAAAGCTGGAAAGAGAAGCTTAGTCTCTTTTGTGACGTCGGCGAGGGTCCTCCGGTGGACGAGGTGGATCAAACATGAAATCAAGCTGAGTCAACATGCTAATTAAGGCTAGCTCCATTCTACGCCCCACACGATAGTTGTGGTGAGCCCACTCTATGATAAGCTGAAAAAGAGTAAAATGTCAAATGCTTAGCTAAATGATCATTTCTGAAAGTAAAGCTATTAGGTGTCTCAAGCTAAAGGATCATTTTCGAAAGCATATAAAGCATCAACGTACCTTGGGGTTATCAGGCAGGTCTGATGTGTGAGGATGAACTGCATCCGGAAGATGGAATGTCTGCGTCTCTCCGCGAGCATTGATATAGAAGATATCTTCGGGAAGCAAGTAACTGGGGCCCAAGACGACCCGGCCAGGATCATTTCTTATCTCAGGGGTAATGCTGGGACCAGCTGCAAAAGGGTCCCTCGATGCACCCACGCTATGAACACGGCCTGGTCTAGTGGAAGAAGGACCGGCAACACCAGATGCACGTTCAGATTGCCTGCATGGGTCGCCGACAGAACCCATTAAATGGGTGCGACAAAATGTTGCATAGTCGTCCCTGGGTACTACATACAGATGGAAGGGGGAGCCCAGTGTAAGCCTCGTCAGGGGCCCGTATGTCCATATTCCATCTCATATTAATCGGTAGATGTACTGGAACTACCCACCTACCAACAGTCTGGACTAGGACTCTTTATCCCAGATAATATAGTTTGTGATATGGTGAATGAAGCAACAAGTGGGAACAAGCCAATGTAGCACTTGGGTCAAGTTCCACTAGCATCAGCGGCATTCGATCAATATAGGGTTTCGTCACAACCTGCGCAAAGATTTGTTATAAATAAAACCATGGAATATGGGTGATATAAAGTCAGTAAAATACCTGAAAAGCATCAAGGCTGCCGAAGAAAGCCCGTATGGTCTCGAATTCACGCACACCGAGGCTAGACCAATATTCCCTGTTCCATCAAATTCTAGCTGGAAAAACATCTAGTCTAGGGTTGCTCAGAGTGGGGGTAAGTGTCTGAAAGTATTCGTAGGCCCATACCTGGCTTAAGCAGAAAGTTAGAAAGCAAAAGTCAGAACAGGTACAGAGAGTACCTCCCAGTCCAAACCAACAGGTGTAGAGAGTACCTCCCAAATCAAACCAAATTCAAAAGCAAAAGATGCGGAAAACATACCTCCCAGATGAAGTAAGTCCCTCCATAGGAATAAAAAGCTCCCCGGGAAAGATCACACATCTCCCTATACATAGTGCTCAGAATAGCGCCAGCCCAATCATATTCACCCAAGGTAGTCACATCTATCAAGCTGGGCAGAATATTCAGGTTGACGGTATCGCGACGAGTATGACCGAATGTGCATCCAGCTAAGATCAGCATCATCAGTCTAGCAACCACCTCAGTGTCAAATATCACTCCAATAAACGGCTCCATCTCTCTCAACCGGGCCTGAAGCCAAGTGCGAGGGACTGATATACGATCCCGATGGGGATCCTGGCCTATAAGCCGAGCCATATCCTCAGGGGTAAAAGTGGTCCTCCAGTCAGAACAGAGATCCAGGTGACGGGTTCTGAAGTGTAAGCCGGTCAACATTGACAAATCCAATGGGGTAACCGTCAGTTCCTCATAAGGAAAATGAAAGGTGTTGGTGGTGTCCCACCATCGCTCAGCCAGAGATTTGATCAAAGCCACATGGCTCTCAGGATTGGTTTTGACCTTTAGAAAGGATACAAAACCAGTAGGCTCTAACAAGGGTTTTACTGGAGTTTCCTCAGATAAAGCATCAACAAGATAGGCTAAATTTGATCTAGCTCCCCTATTTCTGAGCATGATGTTCTAAAAAAAAAATAAATTAATAAATAAATAAATTCTAAATAAATAATAAATAATAAATAAATGATATGGTACCTCAATTCTACTGTCCCAAGAAACATGTTGTTCGGGTTCCTGTAGTAAGTTCTCCAGGTTAGGATTATCTCGTGGGGCCTCATAGTTGTGGTGTCCCCGATTGCTACTCCCAGAAGTTGAAGCCATCAAGAGGAAGAGAGGAAAAGCTTTAGAGAGAGAATCTAGAAAGAGAGAGAGAAATAAGAAATGAGGAATGAAGAGAATGAGGAACCTCACCCTTATTTATAGATTTTGAGAATCTCAGAAATGACCATTATGTCCCCAGCTTAGCCAAAAATAAGGAAACTTGTATTTCTGGAGCAGTTCAAGTCGGAATCAAATGTCGTCAATCTTGTTGAATCTGTAGGATCTTTCTCTATCCATAGAGCTATCATTTGTCTAGATCAGACATGGGAAGCTTCTGTAATTCAGAAAATGATAGAGACAGAAAAATACCAGAAAAGTGAAAAGTTGTCTGGAGCTTGACAGATCACACTTGTATACCTCCAGACCTTGCAAGATGCAATCATAATGCTTTATTTTGTTCCAAACAGACAGGAATGACCCAGTTCACCTACATCATGTCTGTCATTCAGAATAGACAGCCATGATGGGGGGTAGCTGTGAACACTCATTTTTACACCCTCGGACTCATGCCAACCTAAATGGCACTCCTCGGAACCAAGCCCGTGCTCGAACAGACTCAGAACGGCTTCAGAACAAAGTTGGGACGCAGGTGCCGCCCTCCAGTCATAGCATTGCCGCCAGAGGGGGGTGACGGCGGCAACTGCCATGCCTAGGGGCGGCAGCGTGGCTCTTTGCCACTGCTGCAGCCCTCCTTCATACTTTGTGCCACCAAGGCACCCCGATGGCGCCACCACCCCCTTTCGGCGGCAACTACTCCTCTTGCTGGCTGCAGCGACGTTCTGCACCTATTTTCCTTCGAATCCCACATTGAAAAATGATGGGATTCGGCTCCCCAAGCTCCTATTATAAATAGAGAGCCTCCCCCCACCTTCCAAGACAGACAGAAACACACAAAGACTCAGGGAAATAAGGACAAAAAGACAAGAAATCGTTTACATTATTAGATTTTGTCTTTTTTTCCTCTCCAAGTTATTTTTCTTCTTTTTTTAGCTCTTTTTGAGTTTAAAGAGTTGCTATTATAGGCGCATTGACCCTCTCAGTTAAATATTTCTTCGAAGCAAGGTCCCTCTGCCGATTTGTTTTCTTAAGAGCTAAGAAGGCATCTCGACACATCTTCTCAGGCGTCATCTAATCCAAGGTGGAACTCCGGTCCAGAAGAGCACTCCATTCGCCAGCATCCCAAAAAGCTAGGGCAAATGTACGGTCTCCTAACTCATCTTCTTTATTTTGGTAGAGCATTAAAGTAAAGAATCAAAACATGATAAATTGGGCATAAAATCAACCCTCCTTCGTGAGAAGGAAGAACTGCGTGGGTTTTGATTCCCATTCAATGGGATACGCAGGCAAGCTGTGTAAAAGCTTCAAATCCAAAAAAAACAAAAACCATCTCTTTTCTTTTGATTATTTGCTTAACTTTATTTGTTGAATATATTATTTGGGGAATGTGTGATCAACCTAGAACCCATAAGGGCTAGAGTTGATATCCCTTATTTTTGAGGTTTTAAGATGTAATAATTTACTTTTATCGCTCTCTTTTAATTGCTTTACTTAATTACATTTCAATTGTTCATCTACTTATTCACTTGCTCATGCATTTTACATGTCATTCCTTAATATCTCATGAAAATCATTTTAAATCAAGGTTAAAATTAGAAGTTAAGTTCAACCGAAAACCTAGTCTCGAATCCTCTTTGGTTTCAAAGACTAGTGCATTTTTTCCTTTGGGATAAAATTGGAGTCAAAATGGGTTTTTACCTTAAATTTTCCCATTAAAAATAACTTAAGGTGGCGACTTCAAAATTCAAAATCATTTTCAAATAAAACGCGCTAAGTTCGTCACCTCCGTGAGAAATTGTCCCAAATGAGCATTCCGATGCCACAACGCCTCTTTTTCTCTCGAAAAGAGCGGGCCCAGATGGCGGTGCTCAGATAAGGCCTCACAATTCTAAGAGCAAGAAAGAGCATGAAGAACATCTTCGGATTGTATTGCAGACCTTGAGGAAGCATAAGTTGTTTGCCAAGTTCTCCAAGTGCAAATTTTGGCTCGATAGTGTTTGTTTCCTTGGGCATGTGGTGAGTAAGGAAAGACTTAAAGTTGATCTGAAGAAAGTGGATGCAATCCTTAATTGGCCCAGACCCATAAATGTTCCCAAAGTTAGAAGTTTCTTGGATTTGGCAGGGTATTATAGGAGGTTTATGCAAGATTTTTCTAAGATTGCAACACCTTTGACCAAGCTTACTCAGAAGCAAGTGAAATTTCAATAGACAGATGCTTGCGAAGAGAGTTTCCATAAGTTGAAGACTTGTCTTAACACGTCACTTGTTTTGGCTTTGCCGTTAGGAGAAGAAGGATATGCAGTGTACTGTGATGCATCAAGAGTAGGACTTGGATATGTACCTATGCAGCATGGTAGAGTGATAGCCTATGTTTCTAGACAGTTGAGGAAGCATGAGGTGAATTACCCTACACATGATCTTGAGATGGCTTCAGTTGTATTTGCATTAAAGATATGGAGACACTACCTATATGGAGAGAAGTGTGAGATCTTCAGAGATCATAAGAGTTTGAAGTATATCTTCCATCAGAAGGATCTCAATATCCGACAGAGGAGATGGATGGAATTACTAAAAGATTATGATTGTGAAATTTTGTACCATCCAGGAAGGGCTAATATGGTGGCGGATGCCTTAAGTAGAAAATCTTTGGGAAGTTTAGCCCATATCCAAGTTAGTAGGAGATCTCTAGTGAGAGAGGTACGGAGTTTGCATGATATGGGGATTAAAATGGATCTATCGGATGTGGGTGTGCTTTTAGCTCATTTTCAAGTTAAACCAGTACTTATTGATCAGATAAGAGAAGCACAAGATAAGGATCCTCAGTTGGTTAAGCTAAAGAATGATGTGGGAACGAAAAGAGCTTTAGGCTTTGCCATGGTTGATGGTATACTAAGACTAGGTAATAGATTATGTGTTCCGGCTGTGGATGGATTGAGAGATGTGATTCTTAAGGAAGCTCATCATTCTAGCTACAGTATGCATCCAGGTGCAATAAAGATGTACCACGACATCAAGAGTTCTTATTGGTGGAGTGGAATGAAAAGAGATGTCGCAGAATATGTAGCTAAATGTCTAACTTGTCAACAAGTTAAGTTCAAGCATCAAAAGCCTTCGGGATTACTTCAATAGTTGTCATTGCCAGAATGGAAATAGGAGAGAGTGACTAAGGATTTTGTGTTGGATTGCTAAGGACTTCAAGAGACCATAATTCAATATGGGTTATTGTTGATAGATTAACCAAGTCAGCTCACTTCTTGCTAGTCAAGATGACTTATATGGCTTCTCAGTATGCACATATTTATGTTGATGAGATTGTCAGGCTTCATAGAGTTCCAGTTTCGATCATCTCAGATAGAGGTACTCAGTTCACCTCAAGATTTTGACAGAAATTACAAGAGTACTTGGGTACATAGCTTGATTTCAGCACATCATTTCATCCACAGACAGATGGACAATCAGAAAGGACCATCCAAACTCTAGAAGACATGTTGAGGATGTGCATTATAGACTTTCGAGGAAATTGGGATGCTCACTTGCCATTGATAGAATTTTCCTACAACAACAGCCACCATTCAATGATCCAGATGTGCCCTTATGAGGCTTTGTATGGCAGGAAATGCAGATCTCCCTTATGTTAGGATGAGGTTGGAGGAAAGTATATCGAAGGACCAGAATTGATAAGATATACGTCAGAAAAGAATCCATTGATCCGAGAGAGATTAAAGACAGCTTTCAATCGCTAAAAGAGTTATGTCGATTCAAAGAGAAAAGACCTTTAGTTTTCCATTAGAGATCTAGTATCTAAAAGATCTCACCGATGAAAGGAGTTCTACGGTTTGGTAAGAGAGGCAAGTTATCTCCATGATTTATTAGACCCTTTAAGATTTTGAGCAAGATTGGAGAAGCTTCATACAAGTTAGCTTTGACACCTAACATGGATAGTGTGCATCCGGTATTTCACGTATCGATGTTTCGAAAATATGTCGACGATCCTTCTCATATGCTATAAGTTCCAGCAATGGACCTTCAACAAGACTTGATGTATGAAGAGATTGCAATCGCCATTGTAGACCGAATGATCAAGAGACTACGAAATAAAGATATAACAATGGTTAAGGTCCTATAGAGGAATCAAGCTATGGAAGAGTGCACTTGGAAAGTGAACAGAGTATGCAGGACAAGTACCCTTATCTATTCCAAGAGTAAGGTAAGTCTTAAAATTTGAGGACGAATTTTCTTAAGGTGGAGAGACTGTAATACCCAGTGCCTGGAATATTAGAGTCGATATGTGTTTGTTTGTTTGTTTTTCTGAAGAATGTTAGCATGTGTATAATTATATGTGCATAGTAGATAATCTAGAATATTATGTTGAGTATAGATTACTCCTAGAATGATTATATATTAAGACATGATGATTTATGATTGATTTTGAGGTGTTAATCATGTGTATGTATAAGTTGATTGAGTTTGGACAAGTTAAAATGGAGAAAATATGAGAATTTTTCACCATCAATTATTTATAGGGGTGAAGGTACCTTTCACCACCATGAAGATATCTTTCACTGCCATGAAGATACTTTTCACCACCATGAAGATATATTTCACTGCCATGAAGATACCTTTCACCACCATGAAGATATCTTTCACTGCCATGAAGATACCTTTCATCGCCATGAAGATAGTTTTCACGGGAGTGAAAGATCTTTCACCACCGCGAGAATATTTTCTACGTAATTTTTTATTTTCCTAAGAAATTGACTTTCACGGGCGTGAAGCCTCGAGTCTATATAAGCCTGAGCCTGTTTCTTTCATTTTCAGCTCACCCATTTCGTCCTTCTTCCTTTCTTTCTTCATAAATACATTTCACCCACTCATAAATTCATTAAATTCTCTTCTCAAACATTTATTTCATTTCCATTAACATAAGAATCAGGAATCAAACCTTCAAGAATATCAAGATTTCATATTTCTCAAGGATTCTCCATTTCCAGGAATTCAAGGTATTTATTCTAAACTCACTTTTAAGTTTAAGATAAGTTAATTAATGGTTAGAATAGATGAATATAAGTTAAGTATTGATGTTTAAGAGTATCATTAGTACTTATTATGGATTATAAGTAAGATATGTATGGATTTAGGGTTTTGGGTGAATAATAGCTATTCATCCCAATCTTCCATATTTCCTTAATAAGTGATTAAATTGATGTTAGAAAATATATTAGGATTCTAAAAGGTGATTAAAATCATAATGATTTATCTTGTATGAGTAGGTTTTGGCATAAACCCTAATTGTGAGTATTTGGGGATTTGTCATAAGAGAAAAAAAAACTCAAGGAAATAGATGAGATTATTAAATGTACAAGTAATTGAGGGAAATACAAGGATAAATTGCTTTGAGGTAAGAATGAACATTGCATATGCATATTGTTTCTTTGAAATTGATTCTTCAATCCTTCCTAATGTTCATGTATGTGATTCTCATGTTTCGAAATATTATATTGTGAACCCATTAAATGAATTTCACATGTTCTCAAATAAATGATAAATTGTTCCATATAAACACCTTATATGTTGTAAATGACTTGGTTATTCTTCCTTGGACCAAGCTCATGTGAAACCTATTTGCTATCTTGAATGATTCATGATTATATGTTGATGGTCTTGTGACCAATATGATTCTTTGTGAAATCTAAGCTATATTACCCATGATATGTATATGTATAGAACGTTTTTCCCAATGAGAGTAAATTCATTGGTTCATTGTGCACTTTGAGAACCTAGCTGATAAGGTTTTTATCAGTGTTCCACCTAGAGGAGACCATGAGCTCTAGGCATATGCCTGGCCAAGCATATGTTTTGCGATAAGGTAGCAAGGCTACTGAT
>CANXYC012328779.1:0-51482 GCA_948193065.1 Aleurites moluccanus
TTCTATTGGCAATATCTTCATCTACCTTGGAAGTTTAGTTTGCATGTAAATATCAAACTCTAAAGCTATGTAAACAATATATAGAATAGTTTCCATGGTACTGCATATAGATTTTGGCATGTAGATAAAATGATAAGCTTGCATATATATTATGTTACTTATATTTAATGTTTTGCTTATATATATGTGAATGAGTTGTATGTTTATATATATATTGATATTGAGATTGTTGATGGAGATCCAGAGGGATCAGTAGTTGAGATGATTGTGGATATTATTGAAGTGTTATTTGTTGTTCCTGATTTTGGGCATAGTCATATTTTAGGGGAAATGTTGGCGAATTTTCTTCAGCATTTATAAGTTTATTAAGCTGTATTTGTTCTTACATATCATATAGATAGTTTATTGGGTTCTTCGTGGTATTGGTTGCTTATGCTTTACCCATATCCTAGGATCGTTGCGACTTCAGGGATGGATCGTGACATTAATATAAATTTTCATACTTTCAACGACTATTTTTCTATCAGTTTTCGAAGTGTAGCAGTGGCTACACAAGGAATAGCGGCTGCTATTACGTAAGTTACTAGAGCTACATAGCTTATAGTGGGTGCAACTCTTTCTGGAATTAAGAACTTTATGGCTATAACTTTCCATATAGCGATGGTGAATTCTTATAAGTAGCGGGCACTACTTTACATATAGCGGGCATGACGCTTCTTCCAATTTCTCCAAAATGCTTTTGTGTCTCTGAGCTATCTTTGTAGCAGGCGCTACTTTCTGTAACAGATGCTACTCCTCTACTCCTTTGACCCTTGAGCTTTTGGACTTCTTGGACTTGAAGCATATGGCTGTGACATGTTTGTAACTGCTGCTACTCAATTTCAATATATGTAGCTGCGGGTACTTATTTAAGTAGCAGGTGCTACATAGTTAAGTAGCGGGAGCTATGTAACTTATAGCGAGCGCTATTGAAGTCTTTCAGCTACTATTTGTTCTAAATCACTTTGTAGTGGTTGCTACTGATATGTAGCATACGTTGCTTACTAAGTAGTGGGGAGCTACTTATTCAGTAATGAGGACTACATAACTTCTTCTCAATTCTTTGCCTTTTAAATTTAATAAGCGGGGGTACTTAAAGGTTTAGTGGGTGCTATATACCAATAAGTAGCAATTTGAAAAATTGAAACTTACATATAATCAAACAAATAAGATTAGTAGTTTAATTAGTTATTTGTACCCATCAAAATGAGCGTGTTAGAACACTAAAGGTCTAACAGTTTCTAAATTGCAAATTGCTACTGTGACTTTATTTTTTTTTTGTTTTTATTTTATCTTTAATGATTTTTGTCTTGTAGTGATATTGACTTTCTATTTTTTTTTATTTCTTTTATTTATTATGTTATTTTTATTACTGTATTTATATATTAATTTTTATTTTGTTTAAAAATTTTATTTGATAAGTTAATTGTCATTGCAAGTTAGTTTATCAAATTATGGACTTAACAACATAAATTACCAAATTTTCTAATAGAGAACATAAACAATTTAATTATTGTTAATTTCTTTCTAGGTGTGTGAATGGTGTGGAGAAATCATAATTCAACAGATTATCAAAATTATTATTCACCTCCACCACCACCTCCACCTCCACCATAAAATTACAATACATAATAGAACTATACTGACTATTCTTGTAATTATGGGTATGAGCAACAACTAGTTGAATACCATTTTGAGTAGAAGAAATTGACATTAGAGGAAACCCTTCAATAATATCTTCAAGTTTTTGGCCAAAATAGACTTAGGGAACCTACTTTGGAAGAAATTTTGCCAGAGTACATTGAAATGAGTCAAAGATATTAGCAAAAGGCTAACATAGTTGTGCTAAGTATTGAACAATCCTCCCAACGAATAGAACAACATATAAGTGTAACCTTGAAATGCCTCCGAGAGGAAGCACAAGAAAAAATAATATAGAAAGATGATGAAGTATTTCATTCAGTCCAAGAGGATGAGTTTAAGTTTTCTCAAAACCATATTAACTATAATCAAGAAGAGGTAATGAAAAAAGAAATTGAACAAGCATTTGATTCTCAAAGTGCTTGTATAAAAAATTGAAAATTTTAATGACATAAAGTATGATAAGAATGAGGCAATTATGATAGATTACAAGTTATATGAGAACCCATGTAAGGTCTTCCAAATCCAAGAACATTTAAATGATGGAACAGTTCTCATGGAGCTTCCATTTTACTATTTAGACAAAAAAGAGCCTATAAGAGAGAAGTTTAGGAAGAAACTTTTAAGAACTCTCCCATTCATGAGGTTGTATCCTTAACAAATGATGAATTATCTAATGTCTAGCTAATGACGTTAAAAAGTACTTGATGAAAAGTAATCCATCAACATGAATATTTTGCTCTCTAATGTTTTTCTTCTATTTATTGTTAAACTAACTCTTCTTCTAAAGTTAACTTTAATGGACTTTTTTTGCGAAAAACATTGTAAGCAAATATTCTACCTTTTATTTATTTTTGCTTGTTATTGCTTTAGCTCCTCTTCACATTGAAGACAATGTGAAATTTTAAGTTCAGGGAATGAATTATTTATTTATTTATTTCATTTATTTTCTTTAAATTTTTGCTAAAATTAAAATTTTTGTTAAATAAATGCCTAGTTAGTTCTTGAAATATTTTTTAGTTATGAAATAGGAGCTTGTGAAATTGACTAGCCTTGGCATAATTATTTTTAATGATTTGTATCTTATAAACTATATAAATTAATATTTGATTTTTGAAAATATAATTTAATATGATGATTTTACCTTTTTCTAGTGTAATTTTTTAGCCTATTTTTGGATTGAATATAATTAATCTTATTATTGTTGAGTGTATATTATCATGTTAAATTATTTAGAGTTTGCATGTGAATACTTATTGAGATCATATAAATATAGCAATTTTAAAGTTTCAAAATGATGAAGGCAACTTAAAGTTAACTATTTAACTTAAATAGCCTACCTTCTAAATTCCATTAGATAAATCCTTTTGAACTTTTATGCATATCTATTTCTTTGAAAATATCTCTACATGAGCTAGTCATTTAAAATATTATCTTTCACTTACCTTTAGGTTTAAAAGTATTTTAATGATGAAATAGAGTGTTGAATAAGTGTGAAAAAAAATCTACGTATGGGTGGTTATTGAAGTTATATGTACCTAAATTGTATTATATTTTGCATTGCTAAAAATTGACATGTGAAATGCAACTAAAAGAAAAGAAAATAAAGAAAATGAGAAGTTGCAATATATATATATATAGGTACTTGAAGTTGAATTAAGACATGAATATAGGATTGAGAAATAAAAATGTTAGTGTTATGCTTTGAAAATTGAGATAAAAAAATGAGTGAGCTTAAATTTTATATGTTTATTATTGAAATGCTACTGAAATTTGTTGCCGATTTAAAATCTTTATTTCCTACCCTTTACCTAAGCCCCCAACACAACCAATTAAAGACTTTCAGATTTACAATTTGAAATTGTGATTTAGTGGTGGAGATTAAATAAGCAAACAAGCATATGATTATAATTATGCATGTTTTGGTTAAAGTGCCTTAAATTTAAACCATAAATACTTGAGAGAATGAAAGACTTTAGAGAATTATTTTTTTCTTCACCATATAAAAATTATTATTTTCAAATTTTGATTTCTTTTATATATGTTTTTGAGTGAATGGATTATTATTATGCAAGAATGTTTAGTACTTCATATTTTACTTGTCTTATTTTCACGACCCACTTTTAGGCCGCGACGGTCCTAGGATATGAGTAGACCTAAGGTCACCGAAAACCTGTAGAACCTATGAACAATCCAATTATCAATCATTCAATCAATCTTAACTCATTCATCAATGCTTAAATCCCATTTATTACTTATAAATTTTACAAAAATTTTGCCAAAGTTTCCTTTATAATTTTAATACTATTCCAGACCCAAAACCGGGTCTTTCAAAAATTACACAGCTTGCACAAGAATTATTTTTACACTCCCAATAATTTGTCTTCCTTATACTCTCAACTTCACAGTTTCACAGACATACATAACACTTCTAAATCTCTTTCATAACATGTAAATTTCATTTTAATATTTTCAATATCACTATCTTATCACTTCACTATCATTGTCATTATCAAACATTAAGCATTACACATTACATTTTGAATGCCACTGAAATGTCAATTATTTCAATGTTCATACATCATTATAGTACTTAATCACCTAATTACACACAGTACCATAAAGCTTTATGAGTTGACACTTATGACCTTCAGAAAATAAAATTCTACCTCGATGTACTTGACATTCCAAGTCGGAAAAGAAACTAACTTGTAATCAACCTTCTCTATCTCATTCCTATAAAAATTATAAACCACAATAGGGTGAGTATAAAAATACTTAATGAGCATATATACATCATTAAACATAAGATATAAGCATATGATAACAAAGGATAACAATGGTAGTCAAATATCAATAATTACAATGAATGGATATCAATAAATCCATTTTTATATGTCAATGTTAATTAATTTGCACACCAAATGTCTTTGGAAGTTTGGAACAGGTAATAATCAAATCGATAATAAACAATAATCGATGAAAGAATGGCCAGCAATGGTAAGCAATAAGATATTGTCACACCCCAACTCCAGTGATGCAACGGTCCTAGGGCAAGGATAGGCTTAAGGTCACCATAAACCCGTAGAACTCACATATCATAAATCTCATACACAATTATATTAATTATAAACATCATATAATATCATACAATGATCATTTCTATAAATTTAATTAAACATCAATCATATTTTTATCATTATCATTTCATAACTTTCTCTTGTTCCTTATTGATCAAAAGATGCATCTCACATCACTAAGGAACAAGAGTACCCAAAAGGTAACAATTCATATATCAAAATGTTATCATCCTCAAATGACTAACTACGAAGCTCTATAGTATACTCCCAATACATATTGTGTCATAATACCATATAATGAATATACAAAATCATATTTCAAAAAAATTACAATGTAGGCTTCATGGAAGAAATAGGCAAGAAGCTTGATCTTCTCTATTAGCTCCCTCACGAGCTACACTACCACTTGAAATCCACAGAAGAGGAGTGAGCCTTCAACTCAGTAAGATATGAACATCATATATCAAGAATCTGAATATCAAATCATGGTCATACACACACACACACACACACATATATATATATATATATATATATATATATATATATATATATATATATATATATATATAGGTATGAGAGAATCTCAAGCTTTTATTTGAAGGAATATGAGTGCTTATAATAATTAGCACTATGAAATCATATCACAAATCGAATCATGGTTCTTATTTAGAATATAAAATGCCCACAAAGAATGGTATTATCAAATCTCATATGATAGAACTGATCTCAGGTCATAACATACGTATCAGTAGCCTTGCTACCTTAACGTGAACGCATACTTGGCCAGGCATACGCTTAGAGCTCATGGTCCCCTCTAGGTGGAACACTGATAAAACCCTATCAGCTGGGCTCCTAAAGTGTACTATGGACCAATGAATTTACTCTCATTGGGAAGAGCGTTCTATCCATAGGGTCATGTGGTTTCAATCTCATAAGAAGCATATTGGCCGCAAGACCATCAACATATATCATCATTCAAATCTAGTTTAACAACTAAGAAGCATATGAACTTGATCCAAGAAGGTTGATCAAGTCATTTACATTATATACATATATATATATATGGATGAACAAATTAAGGATGCTTGGTCATATTATTTCAAAGAAACAAGAAAGAAATGAAATGTTCATACTTACCTCAACACAGTTTTCTCTTGATATTTTCTCTAGCAATTTGCTCAACTCCAACTCCTCAATTATTTTGATTTTCTCTTCCTAAGAAAATTCCCCCAAATATACAAAATTAGGGTTTTCCTCAAATCAATAATATTCTACATAATTTCTGAATATTTAATCATCTTAGAGTTTCTATTCTTAATTCCCATCCTTAATTTAATTTATCTCTTAAAGAAAAATCTGCATTTAATTCGAATTTACTGTTCATGCCACTATTTATGACAGTCCCAAAATTCTGATTTTTTCCATATTAATTACCATTAATGACTTTAAATTTCTTGCAATAAATTCTATACACCCAATATTAATTATTCTAACCGACAAACTTATATAAATTAAAGAAAATAACTTTGGAAGAAAATTTACCTTATTTCTTCAAAATTGAATTTCCTAAGATTTCTTGCTTAAATCTGATTATTTCTGCCTTAAAATAGAATAATCTAGAGGTCTAATGCATTAATTTGAGTATTAATGCCTTAGAAAATAAAATGGAACTAATCTGAGAAAAGACTGAAACTAACGAAGAAACAAGAAAGGAAAAATCGTGAAAAACGCTACTGGTTGCTAGGGTTAAATAGACCACTGCCCCAAAAATCTCGCTTGCCAGCTCGCCAATCTGCCTTGGCAAAGCTACCTTGCATAAGCCAGCTTTCCATTTTCACTTTGCACTTCCCAGCTCGCCAAACTGATCCGGCAATGCCACTTCGCAAAAGCCACTTCGCTAATCTAGCTCGCATATGTCACCTCGCATATGCTGCCTCGCCAAACTCTCCTCACGAACTCTTCCTCGCATATACCGTCTCGGTAATGCCTCTTCGCCTCTTCGCTAACTCGCTTCACCGAGCTTCCTCTTCGCCCAACTCTGCTTCGCGAACTGCCACTTCGCACATTCCCTCTTTGCATAATACCTCTTCGCATAATGCCACCTCGCCTTTCCTTTTCGCCAAACTCTCTCTTCGCAAACTTCCTCTTCGCGAACTTCCTCCTCACGAACTTCCTCTTTGTGAACTGCCACCTCGGCAATCCCACCTCGCCACTTCGCCACTTTGCCAGCTCACATTTTCGGCTCACAAAATACCACCCCGCATTTTGCCGGCTCGCCACACCAAGACTCTGCTAAGTTGAAACCTTTCTTAGACAACTTACACTTAACTAGCTTGCAAATAAGCTACAAACATCCAAACTTCCTTATTCTTTTTGACACTTAAAATAGACATATAAAGTCTCAACATATCAAAAATTTAAACTACAAAGGCAACTACACAAACCATGGTAACTCTCTCAATATCATATAGACTTACTGCCCCAAAATCCATCAGAACAATCCTGATAATTTCCATTCTCCACTGAGATATACTTATCCAAAATTCCTGAAATTTTATATCCAACAACACAACACATAAATAAACATTTTTCATGTTTACACCTTTGGCTTAATCTGCCTCAGTCATTCCCAGTAATTCCAAACAGACACAAACTTCCTGCAGAAATACCCAACCAGACCAATCCAGCTCATAGGAACATAACTCATCACTCACACAGAATTCTGCCAAGAAATTTTACAAAATTTCAGTTAAGACATAAACTTATAACTTTCATGTTTTATACTTTACCAAATTATTTCTTCAAGATCATGCAATTATCCTCACAAAATCCTGCAACTGCAACCAGAAATTCTGGATTTCTCATACATTCATATTTGGAATTAAATAATTCTTCAAACATACAATTAATAAAAATACAACAAAATTGGTAGATATTACAGATATAAGCTTGGAATCAATAAACGTGTAAACAATACTCGTATCATGTAGATAAGACAGAAAAAGGGCCATGAACATGTATAATCTCATATCAATCTCATAAGGCTGATCAGGACCTATGGCTAGGACAGTTAACCCTTTCCAGCTAGGGTTCCATATAAATCAATGTGCACATTGTCCACGGTATGTACCCACTACCCTGTCGGGAGACAGCTCTATCAAATCTCATGTAAATAGGCCAATGGAAATCAATAATAATATTAAGTATTCATTTGGAATATTACGGTTCAATGGCTTTCAATCGATACATATGGGCTTATTTATCAATCAGTGTCAATACATTTCATTTATCATGTATCGGCTTTTTTTACATGATACAAAGGTAGCAGTTAACAATAAACATCATGGAATGCGGCTAATCATTTGGTTTGCATACTTTTGGAAATATTTGGGTATATGATCAATCAAGAATAATAGGCATTTTAATATCAATAACAATCAATGGATATGGTGATTTCAATCTTAAGAATGATCAACAATATCAAAGTGACATTTTAATCAAGAAGGAAACATGTTCATCGGGTCAACAAATCAAGGCATGATTATGATGTATACATCACTCAACTTAGCTTATGACGTGAACATTTTCCTTTTCCTTTTCCTTTTCCTTTATCCTTGATTCTTTGCCTTATCTCTTATAGTACCCATCACATCTCTTATTCATTCTTGACTCTAAATATCCAATTAATTTCCATTTAGATACTATTTAACATAAAATTATATTACTTATATTAAAGAAATTCTTAAATTTTCCAAATCAATAAGGTTTTTTTGTGCGAAATTCTTTACTGGCAGTCTGTATTACATTACCCATATCTCTCTCTACACTTATCCAATTTCTTCAATTCTTATTATTAATTAAACTATACATATTAAGATTTAACATATCCAAAATTCACATTAATCCCACTGCTACACAATTTATGGTGTAAATTTAAATTTAGGCTTACGACCAACCCTATTGCCTGCATTCTACCTGAAATTTTATTGTGGCAG
Organism: Aleurites moluccanus; assembly: GCA_948193065.1. Classification (NCBI taxonomy): domain Eukaryota; kingdom Viridiplantae; phylum Streptophyta; class Magnoliopsida; order Malpighiales; family Euphorbiaceae; genus Aleurites; species Aleurites moluccanus. Next base: position 8,759 of record CANXYC012328779.1, read on the forward strand.
TCTATACTATTTTATCCCATAACTCAATCTATACTTATCCAATTACTGCAATTATTTTTCCTATTGAAAATATACATATAATATTATAACATATCCAAATTTTAGAATATTTAGATCACTGGACAATTATTAGTGAATTTTCAAAATTTAACTATTACCCTGAAATCTCTATCCAGACAAACCCTGTTTCCATGCTTATAATTAATTTTGTGCTCATCCAATTACAAAACTATTTTATAGTCATTTATATAAAATATAAATTAACATCTTTTATGTTTAATACTTTCTCTAATTCAGTATTGAAAGTCCTCATATCTATAGAACTCAGTAGCCTATGCTCTGTTTATCAGCCAATTCGGGCATATTATATTAATAACCTAATATCTCATAAACTACAAATCCAATTAAAAAACCCTTTTACATGATTATAGATAATACATAAATAAACACTTTTATGTTTGTAAGGCCTCTCCTGAGCACCCTATCCATCCAATGAGGTCGGTATGCTCATTTTCGGGATGATTTCTCACTGATTGTTGCCTCTTTGAAAATGATTTTTGACGTTTTGAAGTTGCCACCTTAAGTTATTTGTTGGGAAAATTTAAGGTAAAAAATCCATTTTGACTCCAATTTTTATCCTAAAGGAAAATAAGTGCACTAGTCTTTGAAACCAAAGAGGATTCGGGGACTAGGTTTTCGGTTGAACTTGGCTTCTAATTTTAACCTTGATTTAAAACATTTTCATGAGCAGTTTTAAGGATGAGATATATAGATGCATGAGCAGGTAAATGAATGGATGAAAATGATAAAATAAAGCAGTAACACAGTTCAGAGAGCGGTAATTAAATTATTACAATTCAGACATCCCAAAATAGGGGATATCAACTCTAGCCCTTATGGGTTCTAGGTTGATCACATATTCCCCAAATAATACAATTAATAAAGCAATAAATAGAAAAGAGATGGTTTCTAACATCTTTGGGTTTGAAGCTCTTAGATAGCTTGCCTGCGTATCCCATTGAATGGGAATTAAAACCCACGCAGTTCTCCCTTTTTGCGAAGGAGGGTTGATTTTATGCCCAATTTATCATGTTTTGGACTCTTTATTTTGATGCTTTACCAAAATAAAGTAGATTCTCCTATTTTGATGATGTATTAGAAATAGGAAAAGTTAGGAGATGATACCTTCTCCTTTACTTTTTGGGAAGGCGGTGGTCTGATTGCTAGCCCGAATCAGAGTTTCACCTTGGCTTGATTGAAGCACTGGAAGGAGGTTAGCTTGGCGGCCATCTAATTGCTCGCCCGAATCAAAATTTCACCTTGGATCGGTGGTTGGATTGATGGTCGAATTTCCTTTTACCTAACAATTTGCTCTTTGGGAGGCGGTGGTCGGATTGCACGCCCGGATCGAAATTTCAACTTGGATTGGTGGTTGGATTGATGGTCGGATTGCATTTTACCTGACAATTTTCTCTTTGGGAGGCGGCGGTCGGTTTGCACGCCCGGATCGAAATTCCACCTTGGATCGATCGTTGGATGGATAATCGAATTGCCTTTTACCTGACAATTCGCTCTTTGGGAGGCGGCAGTCGGATTGCACACCCGGATCAAAATTCCACCTTGGGTTAGTTGTTGGATTGATGATCGGATTGCCTTTTACCTGACAATTTCAGTCTTTGGGAGGCGGTGGTCGGATTACTCACCCGAATCGAAATTTCACCTTGGATCGGTGGTTGGATTGATGGTCAGATTGCCTTTTATCTGTCAATTCAAAAGGGAAACAAGCAAACCAACAAAGTGATTTTATATTAAAAATGATTTTAAGGCTCCACACACCTCGGATTCGGTCCTTCTTTAGTTCAAAGAGAACTAAAGAAAATGGGCTCCATACACCCCAAATTGATTATTCTTTAAACTAAAAGAGAGTTAAAGAAATAAGAAGAAATCGGTGTATAAGAGAGAATAGAAGAAATCCGAGAAGGAAAATTTGACTTCAAGTGATTTCGGAGTCCAAATTATGAAGGAGGGGGTCTTGTATTTATAGGCATGGGGGCTGCCACTAGAGGGGGGCAGCGGCACCACTCAGGAAGGAGGGCTGTACTGCGAGAGGGGGGAGGCAGTACCATCGAAGAGGGCGGTGAAGGGCTGCAACACCTTCCCTTGAGGGTGGTGGCCGAGGCCCGAACCCAATTCTAACGGTTTCTGAGTTTGCCGGCGCGTGAGCTTGGTTTCGGTGAGTACCGATCGGCTTGGTACGAGTCCGAGGGGTGCAGAAAATGAGTATTCACATCTTCCCCTCAGCATGGTTATTTTTCTAGAAAAGTAATCATGATGATAGTGGACACAGGCTACCATGATAAGGTAAAGATATCCTAAGGCTATCCTAGGAAGGGTATGAAGAGGTGCTCTTAAGGCTACCCCTAAAAAGGTTGAAAAAGAGCTTAAAGCTACCTTTAGGATGGTTTGAAAAGCTTCTAAGGCTACCCTTAGAAAAGTCTGATGAGCTCCTAAAGCTACCCTTATGATGGTCTGAAAAGCTTTTAAGGCTAACTTTAGAAAAGTCTGATTATATCCTAAAGCTACCCTTAGGATGGTCTAAAAAGCTTCTAAGGCTACCCTTAGAAAAGTCTGATGAGATCCTAAAGCTACCCTTATGATGGTCTGAAAAGATCCTAAAGCTACCCTTAGGATGGTCTGAAAAGATCCTAAAGCTATCCTTAGGATCGTCTGAAAAGCTTCTAAGGCTACCCTTAGAAAAGGCTGACTTTAGAAAAGGAGAGGCCTAACTTTGCTATAGGTCTCAGAATGAGGGATCCTAACTCTCTACTAAGGTGATAAGAATGATGTGCTAAAGATGATATTGGTGTTATGCTAAGCACATAGGATGAATGCTCAAGAGTCCCTTTTGGATGACAGATATAAGGTAGGTGAACTGGGCTGTTCTTGTTTGCTTAGAACAGAAGAATGCATTCTGATCGCATCTTGTAGGGTCTGGAGGTGAGATGGAAAAATAGATTTTGATTTCAAATATTTTTCATAAAGAAATTGGATGGAAAATAGATTTTTGATTTTCAAACATCTTTCAGAATGAAATCGGGTAGAAAATGGATTTTGATTTCAGATATTTTTCAGGATGAAATCAGGTGGAAAATAGATTTTGATATTCAAACATCTTTCAGAATGAAATTGGATAAAGGATTTTGATTTTCAAACATCTTTTAGAATGAAATCATGTGGAAAATAGATTTTAATTTCAGACATTTTTCAGAATGAAATTGGGTGAAAAATGGATTTTGATTTCAAACATTTTTCAGAATGAAATCGGGTGAAAAATGGATTTTGATTTCAAACATCTTTCAGAATGAAATCAGGTAAAAAATGGGTTTTGATTTCAAATATTTTTCAGAATGAAATCAGGTGAAAATGGATTTTTGATTTTCAAATATCTTTCAGAATGAAATCGGGTGGAAAATAGATTTTGATTTCAGACATTTTTCAGAATGAAATAGGGTGAAAAATGGATTTTGATTTCAGACATTTTTCAGAATGAAATCGGGTGAAAAATGGATTTTGATTTCAAACATCTTTCAGAATGAAATCGGATGAAAAATATGTTTTGATTTCAAACATTTTTCAGAATGAAATCAGGTGAAAATGGATTTTTGATTTTCAAACATCTTTCAAAATGAAATCGGGTAGAAAATGGATTGTGATTTTCAAACACTTTTCAGAATGAAATTGGGTGAAAAATGAATTTTGATTTCAGACATTTTTCAGAATGAAATCACGTGAAAAATAGATTTTGATTTTCAGACATCTTTCAGAATGAAATAGGGTGGAAAATAGATTTTTGATTTTAAACATCTTTCAGAATGAAATTGGATGGAAATGGATTTTGATTTCAATCATTTTTCAGAATCAAATCGGGTGAAAAATGGATTTTGATTTCAGACATTTTTCATAATGAAATCGGGTGAAAAATGGATTTTGATGCCAAACATCTTTCAAAATGAAATTGGGTGAAAATAGATTTTGATTTCAAACATTTTTCAAAATGAAATCAGGTGAAAATGGAATTTGATTTCATACATTTTTCAGAATGAAATGGGGTGAAAAATTGATTTTGATTTCAGACATACATCTTTAAATGGGTTTTTGGGCTTGTGATGCTATCAAATTTGTCCATGTTAGACATCTTGAACTTTGGGGGAACCCTAGAATTCAAAAAAAGAGTAAGAGCATCAACATCAATGAGATCCTCATGCTTTTTAATGTTTTTGAGAAGCCTTTCCATAGCTTCGAATTTTTCCATTAATTTCTTAGTTTCGGTCGAATTGGAGATTTCTCCTCCACGAAAAAGATTCAGGGAAGAGGATGGAGATTTTCGATAATTCAGATTGGTGACTGGAGGAATATCAACTTCTGGAGCTTTCCCACTATTTGTCATATTAATAACAGGATTTGGCAGAAGGGATGAAGATGCATCAGGAGCATCGACTTGATGAGTACTTGATCTTTGACCCATCATTTTTTTCATCTCAGTGAGGATGGATTGGTGCTGTCTATCAAGGGCATGGTCTAAAACAACACGAAAGTTATTCTCTTGCTTCTTGAATAAGGTAGCTAAAATTGTTTCCATGGCATCCATGTCGGGTGCTGTGCTTTCCATTTGTACCTTTTAAAGATAAGGAAAGGGATCAGTGTATGGAAGAGAAAACCTAACTATATTCTAGGTTTTTTTAGGGGAAAGGAAAACCTAACTCTATTCTAGGTTTTATAGGAAAAAGGAAAACCTAACTCTGTTTTAGGTTTATAGGGAAAAGGAAAACCTAACTTTGTTCTAGGTTTATAGGGAAAAGGAAAACCTAACTCTGTTTTAGGTTTATAGGGAAAAGTTTTGCATTGCAAATTCCTAGGAAATTGATTCCTAAAGTAAGGTGGGCCAAAGTTATTTGGTAGAGAGATCTTGGTGCCAATTGAGTTTGGGCTTTTGAGAGATTTTGGTGCCGACTGAGTTTGGGCTTTAGAGAGATCTTGGTGCCAACTGGGTTTGGGCTTTGGAGAGATAATGGTGCCAACTGGGTTTGGGCTTTGGAGAGATATTGGTGCCAACTGAGTTTGGGCTTAAGGTAATGGTGATGGTGTTTGAGGCAAATGGGCCTTGGTTTATTTGAGTGAGAGGTGTTTGAGGCAAATGGGCCTTGGGTCCATTTGGGTGAGTTGTGTTTGAGGCAAATGGGCCTTGGGTCCATTTGGGTGAGAGGTGTTTGAGGCTAATAGGCCTTGGGTCCATTTGAGTGAGAGGTGTTTGAGGCTAATGGGCCTTGGGTCTATTTGGGTTGATTCTCAACTGGTTCAAGGTATAACCTAGACTCATTAACAATGGAATGCATGCTTTATGAATCATGAATGCATGGTTAAGCATATGTATGAAGAAAATTGGTTCATGATGACAGTTTAACATTATCATGGTTCATGGGCCCTAAGGTCCAAGGTCTAATATTCTGTACATGAAGGCTAGGTGGTTTGATTTAAAAGGTACCCGTCACACTAGAGCAGTGAATATACCTAACCACATGTGAAACAATGAGTTTCGCGTGGGTCCAATAGTACGACTGCTCGTTACACTTCAAAAAGGATTTGAACATTCGTCGTGGGGTGGATGCTTTTGCTATCTCCCAACATACTCAAAGAGAGTTGTCGGATCAATGCTACTCACTATCCAAGGTTGAATTTCATAACTGGTGATGTAGTAATGCATGAAAATCAAAGTTAAACTAAAAGCCAAGTAAAAAGTCACTTTTGAAAATATTTTCAACCAATTGGTAGTCCTCTTTGACTTTTAAAAAAAAAGTTTGATCCCCAGTGGAGTCGCCAACTGTGAGGCCTCGCCCGAGCACCCTATCCATCCAATGAGGTCGGTATGCTCATTTTTTGGATGATTTCTCACTGATTGAGAGACGACCTTAGCGCCTCTTTGAAAATGATTTTTGACATTTTGAAGTTGCCACCTTAAGTTATTTGTTGGGAAAATTTAAGGTAAAAAACCCATTTTGACTCCAATTTTTATCCTAAAGGAAAATAAGTGAACTAGTCTTTGAAACGAAAGAGGATTCGGGGACTAGGTTTTCGGTTGAACTTGGCTTCTAATTTTAACCTTGATTTAAAACATTTTCATGAGTTGTTTTAAAGATGAGATATATAGATGTATGAGTAGGTAAATGAATGGATGAAAATGATAAAATAAAGCAACAACACAGTTAAGAGAGCGGCAATTAAATTATTACAATTAAGACATCCCAAAATAGGGGATATCAACTCTAACCCTTATGGGTTCTAGGTTAATCACACAGTCCCTAAATAAAACATTTAATAAAATAATTAATAAAGCAATTAATAGAAAAGAGATGGGTTTTAACATCTTTGGGTTTGAAGCTCTTAGATAGCTTGCCTGCGTATCCCATTGAATGGGAATTAAAACCCATATAGTTCTCCCTTCTTGCGAAGGAGGGTCGATTTTATGCCCAACTTATCATGTTTTGGACTCTCTATTTTGATGCTCTACCAAAATAAAGGAGATTCGCCTATTTTGATGCTCTATCAAAAATAGGAAAAGTTAGGAGATGATACCTTCTCCTTTGCTTTTTGGGAAGGCGACAGTCTAATTGCTAGCCCGAATCGGAGTTCCACCTTGGCTTGATTGAAGCACTGGAAGGAGGTTGGCTTGGTGACGGTCTGATTACTTGCCCGAATCAGAATTTGACCTTGGATCGGTGGTTGGATTGATGGTTGGATTGCCTTTTACCTAACAATTCACTCTTTGGGAGGTGACAGTCGAATTACACGTCCGGATTGGAATTTTACCTTGGATCGGTGGTTAGATTGATAGTCGGATTACCTTTTACCTGACAGTTCGCTCTTTAAGAGGCGGCGGTCGAATTGCATGCCCGGATCGGAATTTCACCTTAGATCGGTGATTGGATTGATGATCGGATTGCCTTTTACCTGACAATTCACTCTTTGGGAGGCGGCGGTCAGATTGAATGCCCGGATCGGAATTCCACCTTGGGTCGGTGGTTGGATTGATGATTGGATTGCCTTTTACTTGACAATTTGATCTTTGGGAGGTGGCGATCGAATTGCTCGCCCGGATCGGAATTTCACCTTATATTGGTGGTTGGATTGATGGTCGGATTGCCTTTTACCTGTCAATTCAAAAGGAAAACAAGCAAACCAATAGAGTGATTTTATATTAAAAATGATTTTAAGGCTCCACAAGCCACGAATTCGGTCCTTCTTTAGTTCAAAGAGAACTAAAAAAAATGGGCTCCATACTCGCCAAATTGATTGTTCTTTAAACTCAAAGAGAGTTAAAGAAATATGAAGAAATTGGTGTATGAGAGAGAATAGAAGAAATCTGAGAAGGAAAATTCGACTTCAAGTGGTTTTAGGGTCCAAATTATGAAGGAGAGGGTCTTGTATTTATAGGCATGGGGGCTGCCACCAGAGGGGGGCGGAAGCACTGCTCAAAAAAGAGGGTGGTACCACTGGAGGGGGGCGGCAGTAGCACAAAATGTGACCGGTGATACCACCGAAGGGAGGGCGGCAACGCCTTCCCTTGAGGGTGGCGGCCAAGGCCCGGACCTAATTCTGACGATTTTTGAGTTTGTCGACGCACGGGCTTGGTTCCGGTGAGTAACGGTTGGCTTGGGACGAGTCCAATGGGTGCAAAAAATGAGTGTTCACAATGTTGAGCACTTCTTCTGTCTCTATTATTATGTATAATAAAAATATAGTAGTATTTTTCAATAACCATAATTCTGAATCAGTTATAGTTTTTACATAATAACTCTTTCTTCACTTTGAATTTTATAAATTCCTTTCACAAAAATCTAATTAACATGTTTATCTACAACTTTCATGTTTTGTCCATCCTCAAATTCAATCATTAAAATTTTGGAATACTAGTCATAATTTACTGCCTCAAATCAGATTTCAGAATCCACTTAAACCCTAGCTCATTCTTTATACTCTTAGCTCAAATGGCTCAATTATTTGCCAAATCAAACCATATAACTCTTAAATTAAATTAAAAACTGAAGTTTAGAAAACTTTACCTTGAATTAAATTCTTGAATTTCATCATCTTATTTCTCCTAAAATAATGTTGACATCTATTTCTATCTCCATCTATTTCTTCGACCACTTCTCTTCTTTCCATCTATTTCCTTATATTGGCTTTGATTTATCTATGGAAAGGGTCAAAATATTTTTAATTATTTCTCCATGGGTGGCACAATTTACTTTTGTTTTTAGGGAGTAAAAATTTTATTCTCTTTCTCTTATAAATGCTAAAAGTCAAAAGAAGAAAGAAATAGAAATAATTGAGGAATTTTCTAGATTTTTGCTAAGTGTGCAATTCCTAATAAAAATTAATAAAGAAAACCCATAAAATCTCTTCTCTCAAATGTGATGGCTTGCCACCTCAATTCCTTCTAGAATTTGATATAAATGGGTGGGTCCTATAACTTTATTTAATTGTACTTTAGCCTAAAATTTTTCTTAATTGCATTTTGACCCCAAAACTTTCTATAATTTATTTTGTTTATTCTATTTAGATTCAACCTCAAGTGTAGGGAGTGAAATATCTTATCTTGGGTTGTTCTATCATTTAAAAATAATGTTGGGTCAATTCTGAATCCCAGATAGTGAATTTCCATAATAACACCCAAAGTTGCCATAAATTATGATTTTGCCACTCTTTAAAATTTCAGTGCTCCCAAAGGTTTTTCAGTTCTTTCTTTTTACCATAATTTCACATAAAATTTACTAACTTAATCCCCCCAAGTCTGAGTCAAAAATTCTTAAATTAGCCGGACTGCTATTTTTCCGGTAGTGTAATTAACACTGGTATTTTCCGGGACAGTATCTCAAAAGCAACCCAATTGAGGCTTAAAAATTCCTAAGTATTACTCTCTATCATTCTCTGTATATTTTAATAATCGATTGAGCTTATTCATACTTCAATTAATGTTTCATCAATTACTGTAATTCAACATATCTATATATTGTCTATTGTTTTATCTCACTATCTACTGTTCAGTTTGCTGGAGTATTACACTTATATTTTAGACTCTAAAATTATTTCAAATTAGGTGTATTTTTATTTTTAGTTTGCTTGAAGACAAGCAAAAACATGTGGAGAAATTATTCGTCATATTTTTGTCCTCATTTATCTTATATATTTTAGCATTATTATTTGTGTTTTTTTAGCTTTATATTATTAGTTAGTAATTTTAATAAGTCTACTCTAGAATTATGTGTATTGAAATCTTTTTTGTATGTATTTTTATTAAAAGCTGAAAGCAAGAAGAACGGGTTTGGACCGAACTCCAAGACCAGCAAAAATTAGGTATCGTGCCAAAACTGAAATCCATGGCCATGGGACTTGTTCGAGGGCTTCACGACCATGGAAATTTTCCATGACCATGGAGCCTCTCCTTTAAATGCCTTAAGTCCGTGGATGTTTATCCAAGCCGGTGAAGCCCATTCAAGCAATATCTGAGCAGTAGCCTTCCAATTCAAAATGGTACATGTTGAGGAAAATTCAAATTCAAATTCAAACTGATCCATGAAATCAAATTGATATGGAAAGTTTGAAGGAAATTAAATTGACAACTAATTTAGCTTGATTAGGGAGAAAATAAGGGGATTTAATTTTCTATTAAAATAGATGAAGAACACACAGTAAAAGGAGTTAGTCAGTAGAAGAGGTTGATAGAGAGGTTGGCAGTGTAGAACTGGGAATAGAGACTTAGGAAGAAAACAGTAAAGTGTGACTGAGACAAATAAACTAAGTTCTAGGTTGTTAGTGTTTTTCTTCAGTTGTAACAGAAGGGCTCTGGCATTTCAATTTCTAACAACACTTTTCTTCTCCATTTTTGTTTTTTTTTTTAATTTCATTTGTATTTTCATAATTAACTTTGTAATCGAATTAAAATCAAAGTGAAGCACCGTAGTTGCAAGCTTCATTTTGGAATAATATTTCTAATTCCCTTAAACTCTTTATTTACTTGATTATATTTATTTAAGCATGATCATTGCTAGAATGAATATGATTAGGTCTTTAAATATATTTATTATTTTTAATTTAATTATAAACTAATTCTCCTATTATAGGGGATTTAATGAAATCAATTAGGTGACGCATGATTAAGGTTTATATCCTGATGGTTATAATTTAATCAAGATTATTAATTTGCTCTTCATTTCAAATTATGAATATGTGACGAATACTTGTATACTGATTTTAATTCATTAAGTCCTTGTGGTATGGATTATTATCAAGTATGAAACTAGTAATTTAATTCAAGATTGTAATTCAGAAACGTTGTCTTTAATCAAATTAGGATTGTAATCCGAGAACATTGACCTTTAATTTGATGACTTTATATTAAATTATTTGTTGTTAGATATTAAATCCTTACATGTTAAAGCTAAATGAGGAAATTATATTCCCTAAAATCCATTCATATTTTCCTAAAACCTATTGCTTTTGCTCTTTAACTCTCAATTTTGCTCACTTTGTTCACTTGCTCATATTTCCTTGTTTTGCTACTGCCATCTTTTAATTTAATACACTTTAATTTTTCATGCACCTTACTATAATTGCAAAAAAAAAAAAAAAAAACAATTGATTAGAATTGCATCAATCTTCTTAGGATCAACTCTAATCCCCTCCTTGCTCACTATATGCCCCCAGAAAGCCCACATTCTCAAGCCAAAATTCACACTTCGAAAGCTTGGCAAACAGCTGATGCTTCCTCAAAATCTGCAACATAACTCTAAGGTGTTCTTCATGCTCTTCTTTACTCTTTGAATACACAAAAATGTCATCAATAAACACAATGACAAACTTGTCCAAGAATGGCTTGAACACCCTATTGATCAAATCCATGAATGCAGCTGATGCATTAGTCAATCCAAATGGCAACACTAAGAACTCATAGTGTCCATATCGGGTTCGGAATACTGTCTTCGATAAATGTGTGTAATGTCGGGTCCGGAATTCATGTCTATGAGAAGTATACTCTTAGAAGCTCTGTAAATGTGTGTAATGTTGCTTATTTTTTTGTTGCCGTGGATGGCTATTAATGTTAGAATTATTTTTTGATCGGTAAGGAATAAGAGAAAATGTTATATCAGGTTAATGAGATATATATAAGATATGGATGTTTGACATGATGCTAATATGTGTTATATATTTGATCCAGGTGAGCTAAGGGTTCTACGGATGTACGGTGATTTTATACCTATCCTTACCCTAAAACTGTCAAGCCGATGATTTTGGAGTGTGACATTCACACTTATATAAACCATGAAAACTCTGGTTGACAATACAACGCACCATAGTAAAAGAACGAGAAACAAAATGAAAACAGAGAAATCACATTTAAATAGCATTACAAATTCAAATAACTAAAAGAAAAAAATATAAAGAACAAGATTGAGTTGATAAAATTTTGTAAAGCTAAAAGATTGATTTAATTTGATAATAACCTTTTAAATCGAATAAATTGAACGTTAATGATATATAATGATATTGGATTAATAATAAAATAAAATAAAAAACAATTAAGAATCATTATAAACTATTTCTTAAGCAAAAAATATAAGTTATTTTAAATAATTTTTTTTATCAATATATATATATACACACGAAAAAATAATTAAATTATTTTTTCAATACAAATCATTAAAAAAATAATTAAATCAACACCTACACAAACCACTACTAATTTGATGTTAATTAGATTCAAAATATAAAATTGAATGATTTGTTTCAAAATTATACAGTCATTCTCAACTTTAGGATTATAATTTGTATATTATACAAAGAAGATAAAAATTATTTTTAAAAAAAAAGTAAGGTAGAATTTGATAATATCATTTAACATTCAAAATTAAATTTTTCAATACTTAATTGTTTTAAATTGTTTGATAACTTTAATTTTAAAAAACACAATTAAATTAAAAAGTTACTTAAAATAATGAGTCAAGATTTTTAACTAAAATTTAAAATGATTATATTTTAAAATATTTTTACAATTTAAAAATTCACTTATTTTATTAAACACTTAAAATTCAATACTTAAATTTTCTACACTTTGATTTTCAATTTTGTCAAACATCACCTAAATATTGCCTTTTGAAGTTTATATCTATGGAAAAAATATATTTATATATGACGTATACACTATTTTCAATAAAAAAAAATATCATATCGGTGTAAAAAAAATATTAACACCTTTACATCAGGCAAAATAATGGATGTATTGATGATAAAATTATAAAATATCAATTGACAATTGATTATTTATTAATAATAAAATGCAGCAAACACTCTTAAGACTCCGTTTGGCATTGAGTTTTCAGTTACTTTTTTTAAAACAATGTATTTTATTCCTTTCTTTTTTAAAAAAAAATAATTTTTCTACTATTGATAAATCACAATATAAGAAAAGTTAAAAAAAAAAAATCTAATTTTCCTTAACCATGCTTTGTAAAGAGTAAAAGTAGCTTGCATAGAAACAGTCTAACAACGTCAAACTAACACTAATCAATTCACACACTCGATTTCTCAGTAAAACCCTAAAACCCGCAAAAACCTCCATAAAAATATTGGAGATTAACTGAAGGACCTAAAGAGACAAGAAAAATATACAAAAAAGATTTGATTAACTCCTAAAAGAGCACGCTTACATCATGTTGCAGAAGGATTCAAGCCTAGGGTTCTTAAATGGTGGAGGTGCTTGGGGAAAACTTGGAGCAGATGGTTCATAAAATGGGTGGTAGAGTGGTGGATCATAATACAAAGATCTTGGTGAAGGAGGAGGAGGAGGAAGAAGACCTTCCATATATGGGTCTATTACTCCATATGGAGGGTACAAAAGATGGTTATTGTAATATCCACCATAGCCATTGTCAAGTACTATAGGCATGTTTCCCATATTTCCGTGCCCTGAAGAGGCATTTGCATTGTGATTTCCTGAGTCAAGCCAGAGAAAATCTGCATGTTTCCCTGCTTTGGCTAACATTAGCAAGAGCTTGTCTGGGTCTATTTTACCTGACACTCTTGCAATCCCTCTTTCTGCATCTATGGTGAATGATACTCCTGAACAAAAAAAATAATAATTGCAAAATAACCATGAGAATTGCAAATAGCAATTAAATAAATTCAACAATTTTCTTCCAAACGAGAACAAAAATATTTTAATAAGGGGTTCTATTTACTTCTAATAGTTATATTATAGCTAATTAGCCGACTCATAATAATTTTGAAATTAAAATTTAATTGAGTTATATCGTAGTTAATATGTTAAAAAAAAATTATTTTTCATTCATTAAGATTTCATTTAGATATAAGTTTCTAAAATGTCTCATTTCCCCACTATATTAAGATATTAATCAAATTTTCTCTCTAAACTTCTTTGTGCAAAATATTGCTCAACTCTGTTTTGATCCTCAATCAAATTTAAAAGAAATTAGTTAACGTTCATAAAATAAATAAATGAATAAAAAGTTGGAAAATAATAAAGACTAATTTAGCCTAGAAATAATTTATTCTTAGTATTGATAGATAATTTCTGCAGTAAAATATATTCGGATCAAGAAATTAAAAAAGAATATATACCTTGAATACTTTTCAATACTTTGATCAATGTCTTATGCCACCCAGGAGAGTTGGTTTCCACTTTCAATTCACAAGTCTGCAAAAACATAATTCATTAGCCAAATTAGACCCAATGTTCAATTAGACTTATCAAATTAATATAAAATAATAAAATAATATAAACAAATTAAATACAAAGAAATGAACTTGACACTTACCATGACTCCACCAGAATCCATTGGCAAGAACTTATCAAAAAATTGATAGAACCGAAGGATTTTTCTAACGGCAAAAAGTTTAGGGTTAAAATTAGATTATCTCTTTGATACTTATAGACACTATATGTCGGTTGGCATTTTAAATGAATATATTATGGTAAATTGCATGATTATGGGTTTATTTCCTTTTTGTCTTCATCTTTTGAGAGTTTTAAAGCAATTGTTTTGTAAAAGTTTATTCAGTGATTTATTGCAACATTAAAAATATGGAAGAAAAAAATATATTCTGATAGAATAGAAATTTTAATTTTTTATTTATTTGATATGGAAAATTTTAAAAATATGGATCTAAAACATTAATTTGAAAATAACCATTTATTGAGTTAGTTCATTTTGGAAATTTTTTGTCCTATTTCAATTTGCTTGATTTATGCCTTTGATAATATTCTACTAAATTATTGGCTTTAAAGATTTGAATAATGCATAATCCATTCAGTAAAATGGGGAATCTTTGTTAATGTGCAGCGTTATCTTATTTTTATCATTTATCCTTTTGTTAGTTTTTGAAAAAAAAAATAATATTTAGACTGCATATATATTTATTTAGACTGCACATATATATATATATATTCTCACATAAGATAAAACTTTTTAGTGATAAATCAATTTCTATTAAAAAAAAATGAAAAAGGTTCACATCAACTAGCTAGAAGTGGCAATTGGGTTGAGTAGGGTGATTTTGGATTCGAATTATTATGTATTCGGGCTTTTTTTAGTAAGTTTGGATTGAATAGTGGTGTTTGGATTTCGGATGAATCATTAATTTGATGATAAAAACAAAATCAAATTGGGTTTGAATTATTTTTAGATTTAATTTTAAAAATAAGTTTTCAATTGTATTGAGTAGTTATAATTTTTTTATAAAAGTATATATATAGTATTTTGAAATTTTATAAAAAAATAAACATTAAAATTTTAAAATATATCATATACAATTTAAATAAACTAAATTTAAAATATTTAAAATATATTATCATATATATAATTTTTATAAATATAAAATAATATAACATAATTATAAATACCTTTCAATGCCTATTTATGTAATAATATTATAATCAAATTAAATAATTCTAATATATTGTAACATCAATACATTTTTTCTTCTAGTAAGTAATTTAAAAATTTTGTCAAAATTATAAATTTTAAGATAATAATACCAGAAAATAAAAATAGTTAAATAAACTTTAAAAGTATAATATATTCAATATATCAATAAAAATAAGATAAATTCGATTTGATAAATAATTTTTAATTTGTATTGTTACAAAAATTACATTAAAAATAATTAGTTTATATATATATATATATATATATATATATATATATATATATATATAATTATGTGAAAAATTATCAATTATGTAAAAAAAACTAGATATTAAATAATAAGTCTGATAATAGACTAATTCAAGATAAATTTTCAATAAATATATATACGTACTTAAAAAGTTATTTATTTTTACAATAAATTTAATATTAATTCTTTTTTTAGTTATTTAGGTCAATTTCAAGTCAAGTTAGATTTGACTTATTTAAATAAAAAATTGACTTAATTTATTTAATTAACTGTGATCTTATCGGATTGACCTCAAATTTTTTAGATTAGATTAGAAGACATTATAAATGACTGTGATTTTAATGCCATAATCTATAAAAATTCAATTCTTTGTTACTCGATTCTTCCTCTTCACTTCCTTAAGAACTCTGTCCCTTCCTTTCCGATACTCCACTCCCCCGGGATCAAAAGAGGCAATGACCATTAGTCAAGTGTAGTAAGCTTTATTATCGCCACAAAATGTTCAAATCACCTTCCATCGGGTCTTACTATATTATACTAGCCAATTGAAATGTTAGTTTCACACACGATCATTGGCCAACCATGGATTTTAAATAAAGGTTAACTGATTTTGGCATATAACTAGCACCGCACCAACTATTTTATCCAGGTTCGGGTCTAGTTTCGACCCTTATCTTTCGGATAGATTTAGATTGAGTTTTCCAGTCGGGTCAAAAATCACCAATTTTTTTTATTTTTTATTTTTTATTTTTATTTTTTTTTTTAAGATGACAGGAATTTTATTAATAGAAATGAAAGAGGATACATAGAAGCAGGCATCTGAGAGATGGACTGCAAATTAGAGAGCATTAACAAAAAAGGAAATAGAATACAGCAGGCTAAAAACAATATATCAACCAAGCTTGGAGACTCTATGAACGATGGACTGCTTGTTTGGAAAGGGTATCAGCTACGGAATTACGCTCTCTAACAGTGTGGTTAAATGTCACAGCTTGAAGTCTTGAAGCAAAGGGTTTTGCTTGGTAGAAAATGTCCTAAAGTTTCCAAGGAATTGATGAGGAGTTCAAATCTCGGAGCAACCGGCTGCAGGGAGGGAGAATATGCAAAGGAAATTCCCTTCATCACTTCTTAAAACACCACCAAGACCAACTGGCCCCAAAAATTGCCACTCTACTGGTAGTCCATATAATTTCACTCACTTTGAGTTCATTTTTAAACTAATTATTATTATTATTATTATTATTATTATTATTATTATTATAAATTTAAACATGTCATAAATTGATTTTGGAATGTCTTATTTGAAGCCATACTATGTGCTTAATTGTTGCTACTATTTCATTAAATATTGCTAATTATATAATAACTAAAACCCTTAATTATATATAAATATAAAGACAAAATAATTAAAGTCCAACAAACATTCTTTATAGAATGATTAAACCAGAAAAGAAACCATAAAAATAAAACAAATTAACCAAGTCTCCTAGAAATTGAAATAGTTGAATAAAACCCACCAGTTATATCTATGGATCCCTATTTTTTCCACTTTGCAGCCAATAACTTTTAGCCACATTAACTAATTAAACTTAATTAATAGCTTCTTTCTGTTATCATCTCTAATAATTCCATCTCCTTCATGACTTGATCTTGACTTCCCTTCGTCAATTATCCAAATCCAATGATAGCTCATACTCCATTATTTGGCTCTTATGATCCACGGAAGCACATTCCATTTCATCAAGCAATGGCACAAGGCCATAATTATTATGATCATTAAACAAGTTAATATGGTCATAATTATAATTGGCCATTGTAGAGGAAATTGAATTCTCTTTGTTGTGATGATTGGTTTTGATTTTTATTCCTGATTATTGCTTGATGTAGTCATTGTCTTAATGTAACTATGTAAACGGGAAGGTTTAGAATTCAAGTCCTATAAGTTATTTGGCCTTGAAAATGGCCTTCCTCCATTGCATTCCAATACTTGTATACACTCTCACTATATATTAATATAATGAGATAAAAACACATGAAGCAAAAAAGAATATCGATATTTTTTTACTGGACAAAAAAAAAATAAAAGAATTATATTAATCAAAATATATCTTATCGCTTATTGATTGTTATATAAGATTAGTCCTCACAGTCATTGTGGGCAATAATCTTTTGATTCTTTATAGTGTTTTTTTTTTTAATTTAAATTTTATAAGAATTTAATTAATTGAATTTTATTTTAAGATGATAATAGAGATAATTTCACTTTTGATCCTTCAATTAATAACTAATACACATTATTATCTTTCAATTTTAAAAACGTAATATAAATATTATCAAACTTTTAACTTTCTTTTACCCATAGTCCTTCAAGAACTTTTTTTTTTTTTTTTTTGTACCCTAATTCTTATTTTCTAATCCAAAAACACATATATTCTATCCCAAATCCAATTGATCTAAAATTGATTATATTAAAGTCAATTATATTTTTTTACAATGTTTTCAGAATCGGACCGGTTAAAAAATCAATGAAGATAGAGGATCAGAGGTCAGAGATCAAAGTTGAACCGTTTAAACCGAAAAAAATCGATATACATATATATGTGTATATAATTTGTTATTTATTATATATATGATAAAAATAAATATAATGTAATTATGATTAAATCAAGAATTTATATAAGCCATATTTTTTATGGTGTCAATCGAATTATATTAAGTCAAAAGTTATATATATATAGTAAGTTATACACATTCATTTGCTCAAACATTTACTCACGCAATAGGGTAACATGTCATAGGGTCATGATTTTGGTGTCGGGTAAAATTAAAACAAAACTACTGAAATTTTCTTAATTTCTTTTAACTTAAAACAACGTTGTTTTAATAAAAAATTAAAAGAATTTGATCTGTTCGAACCTGAAAAATATATTTGGTTCGATCGGTTTATCAATTTTTTAACTAATTTTTAAAGGACGGATAAATGGAGGTTGACTGAACCGGTTCTTGGTTTGATTCTTAATTTTCCGGTTCGATCGGCCGGTTTTGACAACCATGCTTTTTTATCCTTTCCAATGAATTATGTAATTTATTATAGGATAAAGGGCATGATTGTTAATTTATTATTAATAAGAGGTCTAATACGTAATTTTTCCTATTCAAAATTAATAATATAGTTATTTATTTATTTTAAAAATAAGAGGGGTGACATTAAAAGGTAGAAATTGGTCACACTTCAATGAATGTCGTACCTCCAGTTGGAGGTCAAACAGTAGCTCAAAAAATAAAATTTAGAAAAGAACGGAGAAAAAGAAGAGAGAGAAGAGCCAACTAGTTAGGATTTCTAAGCAATTTCACAATTACCTGCACTACCTAAAAAATAAAGCAACAATTTGAAGCATGGATATAGCTACACAATATATTTATTCCTCCAAGAACTCGGTAAATAAATTAATCCCAATTTTTGTAAAAATACAAAATCTATGTTGCAATAACCAAGGCAAATGGACCTATACATTAAAATGTGGATACCATAGTTCCTATTTGATCTACACAAATGATATATATTCTAATGATATATATTCTAAGGAGTTGCAAGATTGAGAAGTGACACTCTATTTTGAATTAGACATCTAAACATACAATCTAAATTAGCCTCAAGGTCGTGGATGCTATCAGCGAGTGTCTTTAATCTCTCTTGCATTTCTTGAATATCAAACTTGGCATCACTATTTTTCTTGATTTGTCCATTTATAGAACAAACAGCAATATCAACTCTCCCCACCTCATTGAAAATCTTTTGACCTCTATCAGAAGCAATTGATCCTGAACGAACCAGTTTCGATAGCAATGACCATCCACCGATACTTGTCTTTGTTATTGGAAGAGACAAGAACAACATTAGAGATCGAAAAATTCTAACTGCAATGGCTTGAACTTCTCTAATGACTTTAATCACGTATGATAAATGATTTTCTTCGTTCAACATAGGGAACGACAAGGTATTGCAATCCATTTTCTTCAACATTGAAAGTAACTTGGTAATATCTTTCTTTGCCTTTTTCCTGAAACTAATATAATCTTGAATATTAGTTTCAATGCTTGAATCTTTTCCCCTTCTTCGCAACGCTGATTGCAAGTCTCGAATATGTTCTTGCATTGTCAAGAACATGTCTCTTGAAGTACTACACACATCTATCAATCCAACAAACTGATCAAGAACTTGTTCAACATGATTTAGATTATGATTGTGAAGAGCTTGTTGAGTTTGAGGAGAGCGAGTGAGTTCTTCAATGCAATTAAATAACTCTGCAAGCTTAGTCAAGCCTAGTTGAATGGTATTAGCTCCTAAAGAATTTGTATTAGAAGTAGCAAAAATTTCCCAAGATTTTAACTTGGTTAATTCTTCTTCGATTTTGAGGGAATTTGGGTGTAACCTATAGGGCAAGCTAATAGATCTAACAGGAATGTGCAAAGAATTCATATCCATAATCTTTAATTAACTTGTAAATAACACTAAAATTTTTGAACTTGTGTTTTGATTTGTGATGGGTAATTTGCCATACTATTTATATGAATTGAAGGAGGAGGTAGGCATGTGAATGTAATGTAGGTGACTGAATTTTGTAAGATCTTGTAATGACTTTAGCCAGCAACATTTAAGCAGTGAATTCCCTTTTTTTTTAAAAAAAAAAATTTAAGGGTATGGATATTATTTATTTTTGGTGTTGTGATTGTGAAATTAGGAACAAAACACACTAGGAAGTGATGGCCATATGCCTTTTTGCCTCCCTAATCATTTGTGGTTTCTTATCAACATTAAAGATTCAATCATGTTCTTGTAATTAGGTTGTGAACAGAAAAGGCTGGCATTGTATGATTGTCTAATTTCAAAAAGAATGCAGAAAGGTATTGAATCTATTTAAAAAAAATGGGGAAAGGACAAATAAGGACAACAAAACAAGTCAACATTTTACACATTATCTGGATCTTTATAAACTATAATGCAGTGTTCTTTTTTTTTTTTTTTTTTTTTAACAAAGAAAATCAAATCCGGTTATTGTTATGTTGTATATATATTTATCATCATTTCATCAAATATGTTATAATGAAATTTTTATGACATTTTTTTTTATTGGTTAATTGAACTTAGGTTATAAGAGATTTAGTGTAGATTTTCTTTATATATATATATATATATATATATATATGGTAATATCATAGTTATTAAAATTAGATCGGATTGGTCAGTTAAATCAAAAAAATTAGAAATCGAATTAAAGATGGTCCGGTCAGTTTTTAAAAATACATCCCTTAAAAATTGATTAAAAAATCGGTGAATTGATCGAACCGAATTAATTTTTTCGATTCGAATGGATCAGTTTAAAAAAAAAATTAAATTTTTTTTAATTTTTTATAAAAAATAATAAATATCAAATTATATTTATTTTCATCATATATATAATAAATGTCAAATTATATATACATATATATGTATATCGATTTTTTTTATTTAATTTGTTCGATCCCGATCGAATCTCTAACTCTCTGACCCTCTGTTTTTATCAATCCGGTTCTGAAAACATTAGATAATATTTATTATTATTTTTATTAACAATTAAAAGTATACTGTTTTGATTTTATTATTTAATTCTATATATTGATTTCTCATATAATATTATTATAAAAAGTAATAAATTTTTATTGAGAATTCGATTGATTTTTTTTTTTTATTATTATTCCAAATACGTAAATTAATAGAATAGTAATATATAAGTGTATAAAATAATAATAATAACAATAATCCAAATTCATACTATAAGGGCACTGAATTCCGTAGTAATGTGTACCACATGGGGATTAGGGTCGTAGCAGAGAATTCCATCCCATGTGGGTTACGAACAGACAAGAAGACAACAAGATGGATTTTTTTATTTTTTCTTTTCTTCTTCTTCTGTTTTTTCTTCCCCAATTAATTTTCTTCGGACAAAAGTTAGCTTCAAGAAAACAGATATCATCAACGACTATGGCTAGAAAGGAAGTCACAAGTTTGTTGACAGTTAGTGTCCCAATAGGGCTCATAATTCACGAGAAAATTCTAAAATATTTTATATTTTTCAATTCATTTTTTAAGATATATATATTTCATTTCATTTTTAATATATAATATTTTTCTTTTCTTTTTTAGTAATATAAATAAATCAATTTACTTGCAAAATTAATCAATTTCAACTTGCTAAATATATAATTTTAAAATATTTTATTTTATATAATATTTAAAAAATAATTATCTCGAATTCACTCCAGTATTTATATAAAATTTATAGACAAATTTATTTAAATCATCAATCTTAATCAAGCCAAATAGAATTGATTTTGAAGTATTTTTCAAATCAAATTCTAACATGAAAAATAAAACTTGACTGAGCTTATTTTTTTCTTATTGAAGCAAACTCTACTAGTACTCTATATATGGACTCAGCCTTGAATGAACTCATAAGTATCAACTAAATGCACCCTCTGGCTATTTTCTTGACAAAGTAGAAACATATAAAACTACTGTCAATTGATTCATCAAATGATTTGTCATGCATTTGGACTTTCACAGGATGTATTATGTATGGCAATTTTCAAAGTTAGGTGGTTAAATATTCCATATTGCCAGTGAATAATTAAACTATTGAAGCATGCTGAGCATCCATAGCTAAAAATATACATATTCAAGGCTGTCAAATCATTAACGAATCTTAATTGTCATATCCCAATCATAATCAAAGAAACCTGCACCGCAAATATATATATATATATATATATATAATCAACAATTACCTGTGGATATACTAATTAAGACAACCCCATTTGGTTCACTAGCCTAATTTTTCATATAAAATTTTAACCGACAAGAAAATTTTACAAAATGCTATCTTTCCGTGACCAAGAGTAAGGAGTATAAGAAAAAAGAGTAAAGATATCAATGCTCTACATACCTATGCAGTTTAGAGGTTCATAGCAAAAGCATTGGCGTGGAGGTGTATCTTTTCAGACATTAGATCTTCTAGCACCCATTCTTTCATTCCAGTGTTTATAGTTCCATATAAATTTTTAGGTAACGTTTGATAGGGCATAATGAAATATAATATAATATAATTAAATACAATTCTAGTGAAAACATTATTCCAGCAATGTATTTGATTACATTACAGCTTACCAAACGTGGTCTTATTTCATTATTATATTTATTTCAGTAAGCTCTGTTACAGTTTACTAGGCTATTGTTCTCTTTTCGGCAACTGGGGCAGCAAGCCAAGAATAACAGAACAAATGTTGCATTTCAAGAAAACTAGATATTGCACTGACCGATTTCTGTAAAATCGAATAAAATACAAATAGATGGTAGCAATAATATGATGCTCAACAATGAAGATGACTCCAAAGTAACTAACAGAGAATTATAGTTCCTTCATCAAGGAAAAATTTCAAAATTCACCTTGGCAGCTTATGGAGGTCTTTCTTGGGAGGCAGCTCAAGATCTCTCTCCAAATCGAGTATTCTTTTATATGTCTAGAGAGTTTCAGGTAGTACGGTACATCACTTGTATGGTATAGTAAATTTAATCATTTTTAGTTCGCAGTAGTTCCTCCATAGATGAGTAACTTTAATCATATCTAGGCTCAATCTTTTAAGGTCATGGAAGTTGTGAAGAGCCATAAAAGTCGGGTGATTAAAATGGCTGAAATGGAGGCTTGCCAATAGAGTCTTATGTGACAGTAAAATTCTAAATAAATTGAAAGGAAAATTCTACCATACGCCTATTCGATTGACTAAATTATATGATAGTAAGTGTTAAACAATAAAGGGTACATGTATCAAAAATGAATATTGCAGAAATGAGGATGTTAAATTGGATTTGTGATCATAATAGAATACATAAGATACATAATGAATGTATTAGAGATAAAGTAGGAATCGCATCAATTAATAACAAGATGAGATAATGGAAATTAAGATGGTTTGAACATGTGAAGTGGAGACCTAAAAAGGTTCCGGTTAAAAAGATTAAGCACATCATGATAGAGAAGAGTAAGAAATGAAGGGATATACATAAATTAACTTGAAGGAGAGAAATACAATATGATTTAAAGACATTATAATTATCATAAGATGTGGCTCAAAATCATTTAGTGTGAAAACAAAGAATTCATATAGCCGACTCTAACTAATTTCGGGATTAAAATTGAGTTGAGTAGTTTAGTTTCTCAGAAGATGTGTACGTTTATATTCTGTTGCATATGACTGTTAAATGTAGCACCATCTTCCTCCTTATCTGACAAAGGAAAGGTTGTTGACAACTCAAGCCAACAATAGACCTACAAAACCTTGGACCGGTGGAAATGATCTGTACATAACGGGGAGAATATTATTTCAAAACACATCTCCAGAAAAATGATGTGAAACAGAAAATTACAGTAATAAAAAACCAACAGTTTTATATTTCTAGCCTTGAGGTAGTAGGCATTTGTAGCCAAAACATAGCAGCTATGATGGCTAAGGATGGTAGTGATCTAGAAATATCAATCTAGGTTGGTAATTAAATTAATTAATTAACCTCAATAATCTCAAAATCGGCAGAAAAAGGTGCAAAATCATGATTATACTATGGTACACAAATTGTAGGCAGAAGCAAAAGCAAATGATTGAATCCTATATATTTTAGCAATAAAAGTGAAAGGGAAAGCCAAATCTTACAGCACAATTAGACAGCTAAACACAAGAAAGAAGAAATAACTAACACTAGACCATGAAACTTATTTGTCACAAAAAAAAAAAATAAATAAATAAATAAAAAAGAAAAAAGGGTTAACGTGACGAGCATCATCCTTGCCCTTTTATGAGTGGAAAAATTGTAGGAAAGCAAGGAACTAGAGTTGATGAAACTACAATGCGAAACATCTGCAAATCAGACTACATAAAGTGTAATAGCAGTGTTATTTATCACCAGAAAAGAGATAATCAAGTGATGCAATTGTTACAAATTATTTAAACATGGACTCGAAAACTAAATTACCACAAATGTCAAGCGGTTTAATGTCCTAGCAAGTGCTTGTGATGCGCAGTTGCTCATGAAATAATAACATGAACTGTATACGTGCATAGCATTTCATTGTCTCCCATAGTTGTTTTTCCTTTAGACATTAAAATATGATAAATTAACATAAAAATTAAGTTGCTTAGTTTGACATACACTGATTACTAAGTTCAAACCAGACAGAAAAAATAACATGAACTGTAAGCAAAGAGAATTACTAATGTAATAATGAACCTACCAGTTAGACAGCAAGGCACTGCTCTCTGGCTTTCTTCAGCCACTTGAGTGTACTTTCCAATGTTGAGTAAGCAGCAACATCAGTTAAACTCTTACTCTCTACTGCATAATCAAACACCACAGAAGCCTCTGTAACCTTACCCACCCGACAAAGGGCTCTCACAAGTGCAGCATATGAAGCCGTCTCAAGCGTCATACCACCATTTTTCATCATCTGATACAATTCAATGCCTTTCACCAAAAATCTCCCCTTGCACAAACCATGAAGCAATGTATTATATGTGCACAAATTCAGACTACACCCTTCCATAATTTCTTTTTCATCTCCTCTAACAAAGCCAATGCACCCAACATCCCCTTTTATACACAACCCATTCATCAACGAAGTGTAAGTAACTGTGTCAGGAAAATGGCCCAAGTCCACCATAATTTTCAAATATTTTTTAGCTTCACTTACTCTTCCAGATTTTGATAATCCAAATATCAAAGTATTATAGGTAACAACATCAGGCTCCACTCCTTCCTCTTTCATTTCCTTAAGAACCTGAATAGCCTCAATCCCTTTACTCAACATACAGAAACCCTTCATAATTGTATTATACACAAAGCAATCAGGCTTAAATCCACAATCTTTTAATACACCCACCAATCTTGAAGCTTCAAGTAGATTCTTAGAGTTACAAACATTATCAATCAATATCGTATAAGTGAAAAGATCAGGATTTATATCCAAAGGAGTCCTCATTTCATCTATAAAATTATAAACAGTACTCAATGCTTTACACTTACACAAAGACTTGACAAGAAAATTATAAGTAAAAGCACCAGGCTTCGAGTGCTTTAAAGATAATTCTTTTTCCAGTTCAACAGCATCATCTTGTCGTCCAACAGAGCAAAGAGACTGTACTACAATATCAACAGTAACTTGATTAGGAGTAAACCCATTATTGCCCATTAGATTGAGAATCTGGTAAACAGGGGAGAGAGAGATGGAGAAGGTATTTTGCAGGATTGGGAGAGTAAAATATGGTAAGTGAATCGATCAGGGGTAAAAGAAGAGAGAGTTTTGATCATGTGGTGAAGGACAGAAATGGAGTTGTCAATGGTGGAGATTGAAGTGTATGATTGGAGAAAAGAATTGTGGAAGCGGAGGTCGAGGGGAACCTGAGTGTTGGAAATGAAGGAATTGAAAAGTTTCTTGGCTTCATTGAGTTCTTGAGAATTGAATGGAGATTTTCGTTGGTGGGTTCCCGGAGGGAGTGGAAGTTGAGTTTTCTGGGAAAATTGGGATGGTTTTTTCTTGGGAAAGTAATGGGCTTTTGGGGATGGAGATGGAACTGAAGGAGGGTTTTTTATTAGTGATGTTATTCCGATTAAAAAACGTAATGAATGCGAGACTTTTCCCATTTCTGCCTCTTCTTCTTCTCCTTCTTCTCTGATTTTGAGGGTTTTGCCTTCAGAATGTTCAATTAGGGTTTTACAGAGATATTGGTGGACGTAGGATTGCTACGACATTACATCCTCTTCTTTTTTTTTAACACCTGAACATTTCGTAATTTGCAACAATAACATTATAACAAGTGTCGAATATAAAGAGCATAATTAGATGAAATTAATCACTCCATTTTTTTATGTTAAACGGTGCTTCCGTCAATGGTTTTTTAAATGATAATATTGTAACAAATTTCTTACACTATAAATACAAAATAAATATTTTAGATACTCATTAAATATTATTACTTATTATTTTAATATTTTAATTATTGCAATAGAAATAATTGTTCCATTTTTTATTTTTATTTTTATTTTTATTATTCTTTTAATATTTTGAGTTATACTCTATTCAATATTCTTTATAAATTAATTAGAATTTTGAATGATTATATTTGAATTGAATTTTTTTTAAATCATTTATGTGATTGGATTAATATTTTAGATGATTATATAATATTATTACAAATTTATTATTGTTTAGTATTTTCTTATGAGTTGGATTACTGTTTTTATTTTTTGAAAAATTAAATTACTGTTAAGATTTATCTAAAAATAGCATATAAAAACAGTTCTCGTAACCTTAATTTTAGGCCAAACTACTGTTCAAAACAAGTTTTCATAAATGACTTTGTTAATTTGCGTTAATTAGTATTTCAAATCATTTTGTATGTCACAAGATTGACCATGAAATTTGATGGTATTTCGAGTTGATTTAGTTAGCGAAATGAAAGAAATGAAAAGATTACTCAAAACCAATTTTTAAGGAGGAATATTCTACTCGAAAATTAACCCCCTCTAAATGATTTCAATAATTATGCTAAATTAATTTTTATAGTAGGTTATGGTGTTATAGGATGCTCCAAGAAGTTTGGTTAAGTTTCATTAAGGTTTGATATGTCAAAAGGAATTTACAAACAATCAGGTTTAGGGATATAAAATTAGGTAAATAGAGTTGTTGGATTATAAAGGGGTTTTGAGCTTCTAAATAGTGAAATCTATGAAAGTGATTTTTTACAAAATTGAAGATGATATTTTGACCAATAACGTTCGTGAGAAGAGAAAGTGAAATAATAATATCTTATTGGAGAAAAAGCCGACTGAGTTTCAGATCAAACAGAAAACAGAACCATGAATAATACAACTTGAATTTAAACAGAGTTTTAGGGCTTCCAAATAGTTTCAAACACAAAAGGTTTTTTCACCAAACTTAAAGTTGAGAGGTTGATTAACAATATTACATAAGAAAATATCATGAAATTCTAAAGGCAAGATAACAAAAATTTATTTTAAAATTGAAAGAAAATCAAAGGTTAGAATTTAAACTTAATTAACTTAAGAACAACAATAAATTAAAATCAAAGCAAGGTAAATGTGTTAGAAATTAAAGACTTAGAATGGAAAGTGTAGGTATTGAAAATGGTGCAATAAACATAAAGAAAACTTATTAAAGAAATATAAATGGAAAGAGAAAATGTATTGTTCATTTATCAATTCTGAATATTTCCTCTTACATCCAACCTATACATGCTATTACAATAAGCTAAATAAACTATTACAGTAATTAAACTAAAGACAAATAGTTAATGCTAAAAACAACCCATTTTGGTAATAAACAAGTATGTTTTTTGCTATCAAAAAGTATGTCTAGACAAATCGAATAATAAATTCAAAAGGTGAAAAAAAAAAAAAGCTTTATTAAAAGCTGATTTTCTTACTTCAAAAACTTGATTCTCTTTCTTTTCCCTAACCTTGCACGTGAGGGAGGAAGAATGGCGTTTTGCTTGATTTAATTAAAGGGACAGTACAAATAAGTATAATGTAGTTTCGTGTTTTTAGCATTCGGGGCTTGTGAAAATTTTTATGACAATTCGGAGGTTTGTGGTTTTCGCCATTAATTATTTTATTGACATTTTATCTAATGGCGTTAAAATTGCTGACGTGACGTGGTGCCACATCAGAAATTTAAAAAATAAATAAATAAAAATTAAGAATAATCCAATTTGAGTTGATAAAAATTTCTAATAGGATTTTAAAAATTTAAAATAAAATTTTTAATTAGTTTTTATTGTATTATTTTATAAATTTAATATTGATAACTAAATCAACTAAATAGTATTTTATACCAACTTTTAATAATTAAATTATAAAATTTTATACCAACTTTTAATAATCAAATTACATAATTTTTAATTGACAAAATTTTATATCAATTTTTAATAATCAAATTACAAAATTTTTAGTTGACAAATTAAAGTTTATTCTATTATATTATTTATTATAAGGTTAGTTACTATTTCTCCTTATAAAATGATCAAATACACTAAATTTTTCTGACTTTTCAAAAATATATTAACTCTCTCTGATGAATGTCTCGTTATACTAATACCCCATTCCCTCCAATTTTGCCATTAATCAACTCTAAAATGGTCAACAATGATAGTAAAAAAACATAAATATCCTTACCATTTATTTTTAATTAATTACATTATATTTTTATTTTAAAAAATATTTTTTAGGATTAAAAAATTTATTTTCATATTTTTTGACAACTCTAAAAATAAACAAAAATATTTTTTATTTTAAAAAATAATTTAAGAAGAAATTAAATTATTTCTTCTTAAAATTTTAATATAAATAAAAAATTCATTTTTATATTTTTGACAAATTTGAAAATAAAAAAGTAAAAATATTTTTTAAAAAATATTTATTATTTTTTATTTTCAAATTTTTTATTTTTAAAAAATAAAATAAAAAATATTTTATTTATTTTTATTTTTAAATTTATCAAAAATATGAAAATATATTTTTTAACCCTAAAAAATATTTTTAAAAGTAAAAATAGAATGTAATTAATTAAAATAAAGGGTAAGAGTATTTTTATCTTTTTACTGCCCTTATTGATCATTTTAGGATTGACTAACAATAAAATTAGACGAAATGAACTAGTAGTATATTATGACATTCGTCAAAAAGGAATTAGTATTTTTTTTAAAAGTCAGAAAGACTTAATATATTTGATCATTATACAAGGAGAAAATAGTAATTAACCATTTTATTATAAAATGTAAAGGAGTTTTTAGTTGTGAACTAATTAAAATTTTATAATTTAATTATGAAAAGTTGGTATAAAATTGTGTCAATTAAAAATTTTGCAATTTAATTATTAAAAGTTAATATAAAATGCTATTTAGTTGTCAATATTAAATTTTAAAAATAATACAATAAAAATCAATTAAAAATTTTGTTTTAAATTTTTAAAATGCTATCAAAATTTTTTAAAATCCTTAGTTTTTTTTTTTTTTTTTTTTTAATTTATAACATGGCCACTGACGTGGCATGTAATATCTGTCATTTTGTAGTGTTTTTATTAATTTTTGTATGTTTGGAGAACCTATTAAAATTTTTAATGAGAATGTTGAGAATTTCAGGAATTTCTGTCTTGGATGCTGTAGGATTTTGTGATGATCATTTCATATTCTTAAAGACATAATTTGATAAAGTGTAAAACATAAAAGTTGTTAATTTATGTCTTAGCTATAATTTTATAAAATGGTTTGGCAAAATTCTATGTATGTGATGAGTTGTGTCTATTTGAGCAAGGCTGGTCTGGTTGAGAGTTTCTGCAGGGATGCAGTGTCTGTTTGGAATTACTGGGAATGACTGAGGCAGAATTAGTTAAAGGTGTAAATATAAAAAATGTTCCTTTGGTATTGTGAAGATGGCTGTAAAATTTCAGAATTTTTGGATAAGTGTATCTCAGTGTAGAGTAGATTTTATCAGACCTGTTCGGAGAGATTCTAAGGCAGCAAGTCTGGGTGACCTTTGGAGAGTCACCATGGTCTGTGTGTTGATTCTTTTGATTTGAAATTTTGATATGTTGTGCTCCTGCATATTGATTGTAAGTGATAAAAAGAATTAGTAAGTTTAGATATTTGTAACTCATTTGCGAGCTGGCTAAGTGTGGGATGTTCAAGCAGGAATTTAACTTAGAGGAATTTTATTATGGCGAGCCAGCAAAATGCGAGGAGGTATTTTGCGAACTGGCAATGCGAATTGACGTAATGGCGAAAAGGCTAAGTGAGTTTGCTGAAGTGGCAGTTGGCGAAGAGCTTTGGCGAAGAGGAAAGGCGAAGAGCTTTGGCAAAGAGGAAAGGCGAAGAGGAGAGGGTGAGGTGTCATTATGCGAAGAAGCGTTATGCGAAGAGAGAATGTGGGAAGTGGCAGTTCGCGAAGAGGCGAAGAAGCAAAGAAGCGAAGAGGCGAAGAAGCGAAGAGGCGAAGAGGCGAAGAGGCAAAGAAGCATTTCTGAGGTGGCATATGCGAGGAAGAGTTGCAAGGAGAGTCTGGCGAGGCAGCATACGCGAGGTAGCATATGCGAACTGGAATGTGCTAGGTAGCATTGCCGGATCAAGATTGGCAAGATGGCTTAGGCGAGGGAGCTTTGCAGAGGTAGACTGGCGAGCTGGTTGGCGTGTTTCTGGGGTAGTGTTTATTTAAACCCAATGAACCCCAGTAGCGTTTCACGATTTTCTTTCTTCTACCTTCGACTAATTTCAGTCTTTTCTCAGAATATTTCCATTTCTTGTCTAAGGCATTAATACTTAAATTAATGCAATAAAACTCTAGATTATTCAGTATTAAGGCAGAAATCATCAAGATTTGAGCAGTAATCTCAGAATTTCAGTTTGAAGGAAATAAAGTAAATTTTCTTCCTAAACTATTTTCTTTGGATTTATTTAAGTATATGGGTTATGATAATTAATTCTGGGTATACAGAATTTATTACTAGTGATCTAAAGTTATTAATGGTAGTTAATGTGGGAGAAATCAACTTGGTGAGACTGCCATGATCAATAATTCCGAAAATTTAATGCAGATTTTCTTTAAGAGATAAATGAAATTGTTGTTGGGAATAAAGAATAGAGACTCTAAGATAATTAATTAATAGGAAATCATGTGAAATATTATTGGTTTGGAGAAACCCTAATTTTTTATATTTTGGGAATTTCTTAGGAGGAGAAATTCAAAATTGATTGAGGAATTATAAGTGGGCAGATTGCTAAGAGGAATTTAAGAGAAAATTTATGTAAGAGGTAAGTATGAACATCCTATTTAATTATTGTTCTTTGAAATTAAAATGACCAAATATTCTTATATTGATTATCTATTGTATATATATATTTATATGCTTGAATAATGTGAATGGCTTGATCCATCTTCTTGGATCAAGTACATATATTCCTTGCTTGTGAACCCGATTTGAATGATGTTATTTGATGATGGTCTTGCGACCAATATACTTCCTATGAGATTGAAACCCATGACCCATGGATAGAACGCTCTTCCCAATGAGAGTAAATTCATTGGTCCATTGTGCACTTTGGGAGCCCAGCCGATAGGATTTTTATCGGTGTTCTACTTAGAGGGGGGCCAGGAGCTCTAGGCGCATACCTGGCCAAGCATGTGTGCACGTTAAGGTAGCAAGGCTACCGATACATATGATATGATATGAGATCAGTTCTTCCAGATGAGATTTGATAATGCCATTCTTTGTGGGCATTCTATGTTCTAAATATGACCCATGATTTGAATTCGATATGATTTGTTATAGCTAATTTATTACAAGAACGGCATTTCTTTTAAGTAAAAGCTCATGTCCTCTTTCATGCCTATATGTATAATTATTTGTTCATGACTATGATTCGATATTCAGTTCTTATTGTATAATGTTCATATCTTACTGAGTTGAAGGCTTACTCCTCTTCTGTGGATTTCAGGTGATAACTTAGCTCGTGAGGGGGTTAATAGAGAAGATCAGACTTCTTGACTTATTTACTCCAAGAAGCTTCATTGTAATTATTCTTTTGAGATATTTTGTATATTTATTTATGGTATTATGTTACAATATGTATTGGAGTAAACTCTAGAGCTCCGTAGTTAGTCTTTCGACGGTACTAGAATATTTTGGTGTATGAATGTTATCTTTTGGATACTCTTGTTCCTCAGTGATATGAGAGGTCTCTTTTGATCATTAAGGAATAAGAGGAAAATATGAGATGATGATGGAAAAGATATAATTGATGTTAAATTATATGTATGGAAATAATCATTATATGAAAATATATGATGTTAAATTTGAGAAAATGGTATATGAGATTCATGATTTGTGAGTTCTACGGGTTTATGGTGGCCTTAAGCCTACCCTTGCCCTAGGACCATTGCACTACTGGAGTTAGGGTGTGACAATTATAGTGCATACAGTGTGTGCTTGATGTCTGTTTATGTGAATAATATGTTTTGTGATATTTTTACATCTTACCGGAGTGTTGTATGTGAAAATAGATGAACCGTCGAGTACTCCAGCTCAGAGTGTCAGACGACAGGCCGACTAGAGTTTCTGACAGTGAATTGGGGGACAAAGTGGTGTAATTGCATAAAAGGTGAGTCTAAATGTATAATCATGCATGATTTGCATCATATATGCTATAATATTACATTTAGATTGATAAAACAGAGTTTGATATCCAAAAACACAAACAGTGCATTTTGACCGGTAAATAAGCCCACCGGAATGACTTAAAATGACCTAAACTTTGTCTGACTATAAAATAAAATCCAGAAAGCCAATTGGGCCACCACTTGGCCCAATCTTCTAATTTTGTCCTAAGCTTTAAAACAGTACCTCATGGTCCACCTAAATCCTTTGGTAACATAGTTAACTAGAAACTACTCAAAAATCCCAAAATGGACCCGTAACGGCGAGTGTCAGTTGCTGCAACGCAACTAGGCCCTGGCGGGCATTTTTTTGACATTATCCAAATTTATTCTATTCTTCATTATAAATATATATATATGATTATTCTACAACTATAAGAGTTATATTTATGCTATATTGACTGTTATATAAAGACACACCCATATAGTATTATAACAGGGCTACCTCGATGGTGTAATAGTAAATCCATCGATTGTGTGCACACTGGTGTTTATGGGACCCTTGCTAGGGAGGGATGTTATATTCTCTAGTCATAGGGGCTGATCCCCCTTACGTAAAGTGGTTTGTGCACTTTATGATAGTATTGGAGTATTAAATTACAGATAGTGCGATTGCACTTTACATGTGACCAAATCCTGTTATATCATATGTGCGTTGACTCGTACACTGGACACTTACATGGATATTTATATGGATACTTATATGGATATTTGTTACTGTATATTTATATGGGTACTTGTTATACTCTTTACTTGTTATCTTATATTGATTCTACATGCCATATATGGGCAACCATGGTATTATGAACATCTACTGTATTTTTATACATACGGATTTACTGAGTATTTTTATACTCACTCTCTTAGTGGTTTATCTTTTTTTAGGTCTGCAGTGAGGCTCGAATTCCATAGGCACTTCCTATCCTCGTCGTGGAATTTTGATACTTGTGACATGTAATATTCCGGTCCCAAAAGTATATGTAAATAATTGTACAGTATAGAGGTTCCATGGTACTGTAATCTAAGAAGTGGCATGTATATGTATGTGATTATATTTATATGGTTTTGTATATATAATGATGCTATGGATGAATATAGTATGATATAAAGATATGTGTTGAATTATTATTAGAGATCCAGAGGGATCATTGATGATAAAGATATGAGTATTGATGATAAAATATATTGGAAGTGTTTATTTGTATTTTTACAGCTAGGCATGGTCATATATATATATAAAGGAGATGCTGTTGAATTTTTAGCAAATTTGTTAAGTTATATTTGAGATAGTTGCATGTATTGATTGTCATTTCATATAGTAATTGGGTTCTTCATGGTACTAGTAGTTAAGGCAACACCCATACCCTAAGACAGTCGCGCCTCCCAGGTTGGGTCGTGACACGGCTGAACCTTATGCTTTTGTTAATGGTATGATTATAGGCAAATTCTGCTTGGCATAACTTTTGATCCCAGCTCTTCACATGCTCGTCTACTAAACAACGCAGCAAATTTCCCAAAGACTGATTAACAACTTCTGTCTGGCCATCTGTCTGGGGATGTTAAGTACTGCTAAAATTCAACTATGTGTTAACCATCTTGTATAGACTACACTAAAAATGACTTAGAAAGTGAGTATCTCTATCAAAAATGATAGAAGTAGGTAGTCCATAAAGACGATAGACTTCACAAAATACAACTGAGCAACTTGTAACAACATTTGTGGTCTTTTTGCAAGGAATAAAATGAATCGAAAAACGATAAACAATATCACACCCCAACACCACCGGTGCGACGGTCCTAGGGCAAGGGTAGGCATAAGGCCACCATAAACCCGTAGAACCCTTAACTAAACTTATCTCATACATAATAGCATACACTTAATCAAAGCAAATACAATATCTTATAAATTATCATTTTTAATCATAACATCTCCACTTGTTCCCTATCGATCAAAGACGACAATTCTAACATCAATATAGAACAAAGGAGAAACTACAAATTCCATCCATGGAAACAAAATCATCCATTCATATCTATCTACGGAGCTATAAGATAGTACTTCTCAATAGACAAATTTATATATACATAACAAAAATAGTATTCAGTATAATTACATCCAAGCTTCTTGTGGAGAAGAAATCAAGAAGCTCTATCCTCTGGATTAGCTCTCTCTCGAGCTACACTAGCACCTGAAATCCACAAAAGAGGAATGAGCCTTCAACTCAATAAGATATGAACTACAAAATGCGTTAATTAAATCAAGAATCTGGGTGTCAAATCATAAATATAAATATATACATATACTGGGCATGAAAGAATCATAAGCTTATTCTTAAAGAAGAATGTGAGTGCTTTCAACAAATAGCACTATCAAAATCATATCATAAATAAAATCGTGGTTACTCATTTGGAACATAAGGATGCCTGCAAAGGATGGCATTATCAAATCATATATAAGATAGAACTGATATCATATCATACGTATCAGTAGCTTTGCTACTTTAACGTGCACATATGCTTGCACGGGCATATGCTTAGAGCTGATGGCCTCCTCTAGGTGAAACACTGATAAAAACCCTATCAGCTGGGCTTCCATTGTGTACATGGACCAATGAATTTACTCTCATTGGGAAAAGCTATAATATCTGCCAATTTTATTGTATTTTTATTAATTGTATGTTTGAAGAATTATTTAATTCCAAATATGAATGTATGAGAAATCCAGAATTTCTAGTTTCAGTTGTAGGATTTTGTGAGGATAATTTCATGATTTTAATGAAATAATTTGATAAAGTATAAAATATGAAAATTATGAGTTTATGTCTTAACAGAAATTCTATAAAATGGCTTGGCAGAATTCTATGTGTGTGATGAGTTATGTCCCTTTGAGCAGGACTAGTCTGATTGAGTATTTCTGCAGGAAGTCTGTGTCTATTTGAAATTTATGGGAATGAATGAGATAGATTAAGCCAAAGGTGTAAACATAAAAAATGTTTTTTTATGTGTTATGTTGTTGGATGTAAAATTTTAGGATTTTTGGATAAGTATAACTCAGTGGAGAATGGAAATTATCAGACCTGTTCGGATGGTTATTAAGGCAAAAAGTCTGGGTGACATTTAGAGAGTCACCATAGTCTGTGTAGTTGCCTTTGTAGTTTAAATTTTGATATGTTGAGCCTTTATATGTCTATTTTAAGTGGCAAAAAGAATCAGTAAGTTTGGATATTTGTAGCTCAATTGCGAGATAGTTAAGTGTAAGTTGTCCAAGAAAGGTGTTAACTTAGCGGAGTCTTGGTGTGGCGAGCCGACAAAATGCGAAGTGGTAAAATGGCGAGGTGAGATTGCCGAAGTAGCAATTGGTGAAGAAGCATGTGCGAAGTGGCATGTGCGAAGAAGGCTTTGGCGAAGAGGAAAGGCGAGGTGACATCCTGCGAAGAGGCATTTTGCGGAGAAGCATTATGCGAAGAGGGAATGTGCGAAGTGGAAATCCGCGAGTAGATTTTGGTGAAGAGGGAATGTGCGAAGAGGCAATTCGTGAGCAGGATTTGGCGAAGAGGGAGATAGGCGAATTGAATTGGCAAAGAGGCATTGCCGAGGTGGCATCTGCGAGGAAGAATACGCGAGGAAGAGTTTGCGAGGTAGTATATGCGAGGTAACATATGCGAGTTGGATTAGCGAAGTGGCATTGCTGGATCAGTTTGGTGAGCTAGGAAGTGTGAGCTGAGAATGGCGAGCTGGCATATGCGAGGTAGCTTTGCCGAGGCGGATTAGCGAGCTGGCAAGTGAGATTTCTGGGGCAGTGGTCTATTTAACCCCAGCAACCCAGTAGTGTTTTTCATGATTCTTCTTTTCTCTTTTCTCAGATTTGTTCCATTTTATTTTCTAAGGCATTAATACTCTAATTAATGCATTAGACTTCTAGATTGTTCTATATTAAGGCAGAAATCATCAAATTTAAGAAAAAAATCTCAGGAATTTCAATTTTGAAGAAATAAGGTAAATTTTCTTCCAAGATTATTTTCTTTTAGATTTATTTAA
This sequence comes from Aleurites moluccanus, assembly GCA_948193065.1. NCBI lineage: Eukaryota > Viridiplantae > Streptophyta > Magnoliopsida > Malpighiales > Euphorbiaceae > Aleurites > Aleurites moluccanus. The sequence goes on from CANXYC012328779.1 coordinate 45,354, forward strand.
GCCTGTTGATTAGAATAATTAATATTGGGTGTATAGAATTTATTGCAAGCAATTTGAAGTCATTAATGGTAATTAATGTGGAAGAAAATCAAAATTTTGGGACTGTCATGAATAGTAACATGAACAGTAAATCAGAATTAAATGCAGATTTTTCTTTAAGAGATAATTAAATTGATGTTGGGAATTAAAAATAGAGACTCTAAGATGGTTAAATAATCAGAAATCATGTTAAATATTATTGATTTGGAGAAAACCCTAATTTTGAATATTTGGGAAAATTTCTTAGGAGGATAAAATCAAATTAATTGAGGAGTTGGAGTTGAGCAAATTGCTAAAGAAAATTTAAGAGAAGTTATGTAAGAGGTAAGTATGAACATTTCGCTTGTTTCTTATTTCTTTGAAATAATATGACCAAGCATTCTTAAATTGTTCATCCATATATATATAATGTAAATGACTTGATCAATTTTCTTGGATCAAGTTCATATGCTTCTTGCTTGTTAAATTCAATTGAATGATGATATATGTTGATGGTCTTGCGACTAATATGCTTCTCATGAGATTGAAACCACATGACCCTGTGGATAGAACGCTCTTCCCAATGAGAGTAAATTCATTGGTCCATTGTGCACTTTGGGAGCCCAGCTGATAGGATTTTTATCAGTGTTCCACCTAGAGGGGACCATGAGCTCTAGGTGTATACCTGCCCAAGCATGCGTTCACGTTAAAGTAGCAAGGCTACTGATACGTATGACATGATATGAAATTAGTTCTATCATATGAGATTTGATAATGCCATTCTTTGTGGGCATTTTATATTCTAAATAAGAACCATCATTTGATTTGTGATATGATTCGATAGTGCTAATTATTATAAGCACTCATGTTCCTTCAAGTAAAAGCTTGTGATTCTTTCATACCCATATATATAAATATATGTTCACGACCATGATGTGATATTCAGATTATTGATCTATGATGTTCATATCTTACTGAGTTGAAGGCTCACTCCTCTTCTGTGGATTTTAGGTGATAGCGTAGCTCGTGAGGGAGCTAATAGAGAAGATCAAGCTTCTTGACTCGTTCTTCCAAGAAGCCTTCATTGTAAATATTTTGACATATGATTTTGTATATTCATTATATGGTATTATGACACAATATGTATTGGGAGTATACTCTAGAGCTCCGTAGTTAGTCATTTGAGGATACTAATATTTTGATGTATGAATTATTACCTTTTGGGTACTCTTGTTCCTTAGTGATGTGAGATGCATCTTTTGATCAATAAGGAACAAGAGAATAATATGAAATGATATAGTAAAGATATATATATATATATATATATATATATATATACACTTATCCACATATTTTGTGAAATCACAACACTGACTTATAGAAATCTTACCCAAACACAATTTCTAAGATTTCAAAATATCAATCTGGTCACAACAAATATTCATAACCAAAAATAAAAATAAAAATAAAAATTACACAGGTATTACAAACAACCATAAAGATGAAATGATTACGTCATTGTGTTCATGGTAACCCCAAAATAAAGTCCATGTTAACATCCACCCAAGGTTGAGAAGGGACTGATAGAGGCATGTATAACCCAACATTAGAAGTTGTACCTTTGGAAATTTGGCAGACCCAACACCTCTGCACATACTGCTCTACCTCTTTTCAAATAGTTGGCCAAAAATAAGAATCCTGAATAAGTTTCAAAGTTTGATCCCTGCTAACATTCCGCTCTTTTCAAATAATGGAGATCAACAAGATTTGGTATTTTATATATTTGTATTTGTATATTTTTAGTATTTTTATTTTTCTTAATTACTTTTGATAGCAAACTTATTTTTATGTGCTATTTAAGGTATTATATTAGTTTTGATTTATTTCTCTATTTAAGTTTTAATTTATTTCCTTATTTATGTAAATTTGATGATTTGTTTCATTTTGGAAATAAATTATCATATTAGGCTTTAGAGTTTTCTAAAAGTTATTTCTTATATGTAGTCATGTAAACCTTAAGGTCGAGGCAGTTTTTGATTTGAATTAAAATAATATTTCTATGTGAAAGTTGTTTCTTCCAATTTTCGGTATTCTTTTGAATCAACGATTTTAGATGCCTATTAGTTTGGTATTCATTTAGAATCAACATACTTTTAGAAGACTTCCACTACGTCAGTTGTTATGAGATCTTGCGCTCGTTCCTTGAAAACCATGCCATTAAGGAGAGAACGCCAAACTCTACCTGTAGAGGAGGTTTATTATTGTGATGCAACAACTCTAATGGTTCAACGTATCATGAACCATATGGAGTAATGAAATAGTTAACCCAACGGATGATTGAGCTTTTAAAAGATCAAATATTTAATCTTCATGCCTCAAAAATAATGTCAAATATCAATTGGGATTTACCTCTAATATTTGATAATTATCCTAATAAAGAAATATTATTATCTACAGCGATAATTCTATCATCTATTGAGAATCATACAAATATTGAGGACTGGTAACTGATCACAACACTATCACAATAATGAAAACTATTATTATGAAGATCCATTCTCAATTAATATTTCTACCTTATATGATTCTCTATTTATTAAAAAAAAAATATTTGAAACTTATATTAAAAATCATTGGACATATTAGATGAGAACCATAAGAAAATTTGGAAAATTTCATACTCTTGATGAGTATCTTATGAACATATATGTTCAATATATAATTCTTTTTTCTAAAATTTCTTTTGATGATGATATTGCTGTAAATTCGAGATCGAATTTTCTCTACCTAAGAGAGAATGATGGAGATCAATAAGATTTGGTGTTTTTCATATTTGTATTTGTATATTTTTAGTTTTTTATTTTATTTTTCTTAATTACTTTTGATAGCAAACTTATTTTTAGGTGCTATTTAAGGTATTATATTAGTTTTCATTTATTTCTCTATTTAAGTTAGTTTTAATTTATTTACTTATTTATGTAAATATGGTAATTTGTTTCCTTTTGGAAATAAATTACCATATTAGGCTCTAGGATTTTCTGAAAATTATTTCTTATATATGGTCATGTAAACCTTAGGGTTGAGGTAGTTTTTGATTTAAATTAAAATAATCTTTCTATTTGAAAGTTGTTTCTTCCAATTTTCAGAATTCTTTTGAATCAATAAATTTTGATGCCTATTAGCCTGGTATTCATTTAGAATCAACAAACTCTTAGAAGACTTCCGCTACGTCACTAATTAAGTAGTGCCTGCTACTTATTAAGTAGCCCTGCTACACTTTAAGTAGCCCTACTACACTTTCAGTATCCCCGCTACTCTGAAAAATCAGCAATAAAAACTAGCCATTGGAAAAACTGTTAACTGTATTTTTTGGCATTAAATGAAGCCAAATGACTATATTTCATCCAAGACTATAAATATGAGTTGGTGGAAAGGCTAAAAATAAAAGAATAACAATTAAGAACTTATTATTAGGCTATTATGCCAAATTATTCATAATTATGGCTTGAAAAGCTTATTTATTGTAAAACCATTTTTGTGAGCTATTAGATATAAATTTTTGAGTTAGTTAAGACTCATTGATTGTTTGAGAGTTGGAAAAAAGTTAAAGGAGATTTTTTTTCTTCTCATCTCTTGTAATTTTTAAGGGGTTGAGTGTGAGCCTTAGTAAAATACTTGTATAGGTTTGAGTGTGAACCTTTGATAAAATACTTATGAATGTTTGAAGTGTGAGCCTTTGAAAATAATTTATAAGGTTTGAGTGTGAGCCTAAACACTTGGGTTTGATCTTGCACTTACAAAAGGATCAAATAAAATACTCAAGTGTGATCTTAATGAGTGAATGTAGACAAGTATTGGCTGAACCACTATTAGATCTTGTGTTTGATTTTTTTTCTCTTCCTTTTTTCATCTTATTAATTTTTAATTTGCCCTTAATTTGTCATTCCAACCAATTCACCCTCCTCTTGGTTGCCAAAGAGACTTTCAATTGGTATCAGAACTTGTGCTTTTCACTCTGGATTTAACCATCCAAAAGTTGATCTTATGGCAACATATAAGAGTTTTGCATATAGAGTAGATAGACCACCATTCTTTAATAGTAGAAATTATAGAGTTTGGACCAGTAAAATGGAAGAATATTTAGATGATTTAGATGAGGAATTATGGAAAATTGTTGAAGATAGCTTGCTCATTATAAAACCTAGAAATCTTTGGCATGAGCATGAAATGAAACAATTTACATTAAATATTAAGGCCATGCAAATTCTAAAGAGCTCATTAAATGAAAATAATTATAATAGAGTGTCCTCATGTGTTAGTGCTAATGAAATATTAAATTTATTTGATTCTACTTATAACACTAACACTTCTTGTGAAGTTGATGAAGCTTTAGATACAAACACTCATACTCATCAACAACAATAAGAATATGATGAGCGAGAGGAAATGAAGCAACAATCAAGAAGAGATAGTGGCTTGGAATGTTCAACCTCCATAAGTGATGAGAAATACAAAGATGAGGTTACTACCTTATGCTTAATGGCCATTGATGAGCATACTACTTCTCATAAGGTAACATCAAATCCCTTAAACTCAATTGATGATGATTTTTCATATGATGAGTTATTAGATGCATTAGAAATCATGTGCATTGAGTTTGAGAAAATGAGAAAGAAAAACAAAATATTCAAATATCAAATTGATTGTTTGAAATATGCAAATGAACATTTGAATAATGAACTTCTTTCATTAACCTCCACCAATGATAGTCTTGAAAAAGAAAAGAAAATGTTATTGGTAAAATCTCAAGCTTTTGACCAAGTTTTGAAAGAGAATGAAATTCTTAAAGTTGAATTAAATAATCTAAAATATTCTCTTTCAAAAAAATAAATAGAAGGAAGAATGATTTTTAAAGCTCCATTTATTAGATATTATCATTCTTGTAATTCAAATGGTCATAGAACTCAAACTTGCAAAAATAGGCATAAGCATAATATTCATAGCCATAATCACAAAATTTATGAATATTATTATTCATGTAATAGTTATGGACATAAATCTTATTTTTGCAAAACAAAAAGGTATATAGAAGTAGAAATAATATGCCATTTCACAAATATTATTCTTATTGCAATAAATATGGTCATATTATTCATGAATGTGCCATTAAAAAGAAACAACAAAAAACTAAGTTAGTTTAGGTTGTTAAAGGCATAAAGGCTAACCTCCATGGACTCAAAGGAAAAATGGTACCAAAAATACATTTTTCTACTCTTTCTATCCATAAATTTTTAAAGAAGAACAATGGAACAAAAATGATCTATCAACCTCCACATAGGAGAAATGGTGCAAACAAAGCATATGCATATGAAGCATATGGAAATGGAATGACACATAGGATATGTACCAAAGGTTATGAAGCATTCAACAATATGAAGAGGTCATATGATAAAAGGCACTACCTATGGAGTAATGGTAGAAAACCACAATGAAAAAGATCATGAAAGGTAAAAAAAAATCACCTCTTACCCCTTTTGTAATTTAAATAATTGATATGCTATTAAATTGATTGATGGCATGTTTAATTGCTTAAATATATTTTGAAAAATATTTTTGCTTTGATGATCCCTTGTGTACCCATTGACCATTTTTTATTTTTAAAGAGGGAGAAATGCTTGAAATACGGGGCAAAATTATTTGGACCCCTTTATATATTGAGTAATTCATTTTCACAGAGGGAATGCAAAAGTTTTTTGTTGATATCAAAAATGGGAAAAAGTTATACACGTATATATTTACAAACATGATGTCACACCCCACACTATAAGGCTATGACGGTCCTAGGGCACGGGAATAATTTACACACCAGTACCACAAAGAACCCAAGTTACATGCTTCACTTCATTTAATCATTTTATGACATATATATATATATATATATATATATATATATATATATATATTTATTTTAACACTTTAAGTTTACAGAAAATCGGACAGAGTCTCCCCTGTAATATTAACATTGCCCAAATAGAAAACATAATAAAACACTTCAAATATTAATATCAAACCCCTTTTCAACCTCCAAACACAACTCACATCAGTTTATAC